>BMAV01015310.1:1279930-1322813 GCA_019973955.1 Trichonephila inaurata madagascariensis | reverse complement strand
CTTTTCTCTTTTTTTTTTTTTATTTTCTTTCTTTCATTGAGAACTTCATTTTTTAATTTATATTCTTTTTTGAGATGAGTCTGTGTTTGTGTGTGTGTGTGTGTGTGTGTGTGTGTACTCAATTTTAAATAAAATGTTAATTTATGTTCACAATTTACGTTGATAAATTAAATATAAATATCGTGGGATCTCAGAAAAAAATTTGAAATGTTGTTTGTTGAATCGAAATGCTGAAAATTACACAATTATTATATGCTATATAAGTTTCTATAATATTATCTGAATTTGTGTTTTAAGTACAAATTGTGAAAGTACATTTTCAAAAAATGACGTCTTAATGTGTTAACGATAAACTTAGTTGTAAAAAGCGTCTAATATAACATAAATTAACTATCATAAATTTTTAATGTAACTATTGTATTTTTGAAGCATAGGTGAATGCGTAATTTTATTGTTGTCTTTTTATAATAAAAGTAATCTTACTCGTAAAAGTTACTTTCTATATGTAATTTGTAACTTCGAAATATCTTAACTTCTAAATAACAGCCTTCTAGCTTAAGTTTGAAGCAAACGACTTTCTAAAGTTCAATCAGACATTGATTACTAAAACAGGGCATTTTATGTCTGGTTCATAGTCGTTTTTTGTCTAACTACTAACGTGTATTGATTTTATCGATCGTAATTCAGGTAAGAATGAATTAATTAAAATGTGATTTTGATTGAAATTTATTTAATAAATTATTACAAATAGAAATATCCAATCAGTGTTAAAGAAGTATTCTAAACATGTAAATATTAAACTCCCATCAATATTCAAGCCATTTTTCTTTTGAGAACTATGGTACCTTTTTTAATTACTTTGACACAACGCCTCACTCTCTCACTTTAAATCAATAAACAATTTATAAAGAACCAAACATGAAATCAATGGAGAGATCATTATAAGTGGGAATCATATGGAAAAAGGGAATATAATAAATGTATATATAAAATTTTAATAATCGAATTATTATAAAAGCAATTTTCCGTTATTAATGATACCGCTATATTTTTAAAATGATTGTTTAAGAATTTAAATTATTACAAAATGTTCTTCAAGGAATTCGTCGCTAACTCTCGTCCATGGAGTGTGAGGTTTTACCAAAGGATGAGACATTTTTTAAAACAAACTCTTTTAATAAAACTATCAAATCACTATCTAAATTCGACCTAAGTTAAATAGTAATATTTAACTATCTCTATCATAATACATTTATTACTAATCGTAGATAGCAGATCCTCAGCACCAATAAGCGTCCTAGAATAGCTCTTTTTCACTTGAATAATGACATTTTCAACTGTTAATTTAACTTCGTAGTCTCCGTATGACAACAATCAACATCCTTTTAACTTCCCTCTTCACTTGAATTTTAATAGCAACCATCATTAACATAAACAGCGGTTCCTTTACAGAGAGAGAGAATGTGGTTTTATTATCATACAACATTCTCGAAAGAATATTCCCTAGATTATTAGAAAGAATCGCAAATAGAATCCGGTGCAATTATCTGCAGCATGTTTTCAGTTACTATAAAGCAACAATCAAATTTTCCAAATTATTTTTTTAAAAAAAACATATTTTTTATTACAAACATATATTGTGTTATATTTTTCTGTAGCATTTTAAAAGTTATATTTGTGCATTTTTGTTACATATTTTGCTTTCAATTATTATCTCTAGAGAAATATTGGCTTACAAAATGCTGTTTTCAGAGATTGTCAGAGCATTTGCTGTAAGGTTGAAAGTAAGCCCGGGAAAAAATGGAGTTCTTTTTTTCGACAAGTAAAATAATGCTGAAACGCTTGTCAAACAATAAAAATCTTTTTTTAAGCTTCGTATAAAGTAGTATCATTTCTGTTTCTCTTGTTATGACAGAATAAGCCTTTGAGTCAGATATTTTCTCTACACTCAAAAGAATTTTTTTTCCTGACTGAGGACTCTATTGTATTGGTGAAATGTTCACTCTAGAGACTTTCATTCACAAAAGCCAGCGGGGAAAGTATAAATGTGATACATTTCAAAAAGTGTAGTTTAAAGTTAAGAACCTTTGCTCTGGAGGTTACTTAAGCTAGTTGTGGAAATAAATTTGAAATATAGGATTCATTTGTTGAAGAATTAGCTTAAAAAAATAACAGCGAATAATGCTTGCACGTGAAATAAAATTCTGTACTTTATTCTTATGAACTAAAATAAATAAATTGGTCAAAGAAGGATATTAAAGAGGAAAAATTAAAAAAATTAAAATATATAATCTAAGCTTTTAACATGTATCAGTTTTCCCCCATTTCTATGTTTTTAAAAATATATATCTAGTAATTTCAAAAATGAAAAAAAAATCAAAAACAAAAGAAAAAAGTAACTTTGATGCCATTTAACATGGGCTAGGTGATTTAAAATTGAGAGAGATAGACATTATATTTATAGTTGTATTATTTAAATTTAAAAAAAAATACAGTTTGCGTTTAAAACTCGTTTTTAGTATTTACAGGATGTTATTAAACTCTTTAAGTTTATTTTCATTACAATATATTCTTATTTAATTCATGTTACTAATTCGTTATCACTTATTTCAAACTACTGAATTAAAACATGTGTCATTAAATGTATAACTAATCTTGTGTTTAGAAATGTATAGTTTTATGGAAAAAGTTATACAGTTGATATTACAAATTTAAGAACTTTGTCATTGCGCAGTTACAGGAAGAAAAATAAGTAATTGGATTTATTTCCATTTTAAAGTGTCTCTAATTGTATTTATGAGTATGGAATCAGATTCAGAGTATTTAAAATATTTAGAGCAACAGGAAAATTGCAAATAATCAAATATATAAGAAATAATTATTTTCAAATAATCAAATATACATGAAATAGTACATCTAGCTTTTAAACTGCTACATTTATGATTTAATCGAATCTGACATATAGTTTTAAGAATACAAATCTTTAGTTTTAAGAAAAGATTTTTGGCTCGACTTCAACAATATTTTACAAAAATATCTGAAAGTACATACAGATATGCAAAAATACTTCTACAGTGGGAGATTTTCATTCCTTAATGATAAAATATGGACATAGAATGAAAAACGAAAAAGATTAGTCTTTTCTATATAGATGCAGCTTTGGTTATAATATATTACCATATACGGCATTCCTTGCATATCGTGATGTATGCATACTTTACGTCAGCATAATCTAACCTGAATATAGTTTACATCAAGCGGAATAAAAAAAACTTGCTGGCATAAGGAGATGGATTTGTAACCAAAAAAACTGATTGAAAAAAAGTTCTACGATAAATAACAATTCGAAAAAGAGAATTGTAACAGACGGTATATCAAGTACAGATTCTGAATGATTACAGATTAAACTAGAATATCGAGGAATGAAACCAAAAATAACCATTGAAAGTTATTTTAAAAAAGAATAGCCAAATTTTTTAGAAAATAAAAATAAAAGAAATTTTTGATTTAAATTTCACTTGTAGGGTGAATGAGTGAATAAATATTAACGTCACACTGTTCAGCTGCACGAGGGCTTTTGGCGAAGGAACAAGTCATTTTGAACCATGGTCAAGTGACGTGGACGACACCTGAGCTGGCACCTCCTCTCCTAAATACCACATCACACCAACAGGAGGACGTTTCTGCTCTCGACAGATTTAGCGTGCTTCGCTGCCCTACACGGCGGGTCTTTAGTGGTACTGGGCTCGAACTCGTGGCATTCACTTATAGGAGATCAATATCAAAAATACTCGAATGAAAAAGTATTTATGTTTGATTATTATTTAAATGTTTAACAAGTACCGTAAAACCCGGTGTATAACGCGCACTTTGAACACAAAAATTAAGATTGACACTAAAGGGTGCGCGTTATACGCCGGGTATAAAAACGATGGCTCTAAAAATATCAAAAGAGATGAGCATAAAAAAAAATTTACTCCTACATGTATCAAAACACTGTTTATTTAAAAGAAACGACTTGCCTTATGAACTAAAAGAGTTAATGGTGTACTTATTGCACGATGATTAAAATATATTAAAAATTAAATAAATTTACATCCATTTCAGAAGGTGAAAATATTGAATATCCTTATTCCGCTCACACTCAGTTATTATATTTTTATTTCCCTATCCGGTTCTGCGGTTGGTTCTAAAGCAACTCATTAAATCCATCATACGAATTTTTTTCATTGCCAAATACACCAGGATAAAAGACTACTAATCTGAACTTAAAAAAATATAGACATAAATTATTTCTCTGGCAAACAGAACTAAATACACTACTCCCAACGAAGTTCTCGTTGAAAGAGTAACATCATATCCAAGCTCATATTCCTTCCTTTATCCATCAACACCAGTTACTACAAGTTGCAGTTCTAGAAGTATACTATTTTTTTAAAAGTCTGGGATAATACCTCGAATAAATAACTAAAACATAAAAGCAATGTATACAGATATTTCAGATTTCTTCGTAAAAAAGGGGGTGCGCGTTATACGGCGAATATACCTAAAAATTAAAAAAAATCAGCTTGAAAGTATAGGTGCGCGTTATACACCGAATTTTACAGTAATTAATATAAGAATTTATAATATTCAAATAAATGCAGTTATATATATATATATATATATATATATATATATATATATATATATATATATATATGTTAATTTAGTATAATTATGTGTTAAATGATTAAAATTATATCTTAAATGAATATAATTTTTTATATCTTAAATGTATATAATTATATCTTAAATGAATATAATTATATATTAAATGAATATAGTTATGCATTAAATAAATATAATTGTACGTTAAGTGAATATAACTAAGTGTTAAATGTTTATGATTAAGTGTTAAATGATTATAATTATAAGTTAAATGAATATAATTATGTGTTAAATGAATATAATTATGTGTTAAATGAATATAATTATATGTGTTTAAATAAATATAATTATATGTGTTTAAAGTATTATAATTATACACCGTATTTATTCGAATCAAAGCTGAACTTTTTTCATTGTTAATACTACTAAAAATCGGGTGCAGACTAGAATCAAAGGTGATAAAGTTCGTTGGATGGGGGAAATTGAACATGATATTGACGAGATTAGGGCAATCACAGCTTCATGTATGTATTTAAAAGTTTTTAATACTGATAAAATAAATAGATTTTGCACTTCCTATTAGTTCTCATTTTAAATTTATTTTAATTTTGTTAATATCGGATATCGATATAAACCAGTTCACACTAATTTTTATTTTTTTACAAAAACATGTTGAAAATTGGGGTGTGTTCCTTAGAATCGATGGCGGCTTAGATTCTAATAAATACGATGTTTAAAGGAATAAATTAATACTACACAATACTTAAATGAATAAGTTAATTTAATTTTATAGTTAAGTGAATAAACTAATATTATTATGCATTAAATTGGGACTATAACTATTACTCCGAAATTATTATAATTAATTGTTTCAAGAGGCAAATATTTCCCTTCTTTATAATGAATAAACTGTTTAAAGCTTAATTTATTTTTGTTCCGTTAATTACTAAATTTAGGGTTTTTGCTAGTTATAATTCAAAATTTATTTTCTTTCTGTAACAAAAAACGCAACAATGTGTACTCAACAAGAAGACATTTAAAATATACAGTATGTTAAATAAAGAATTTATCAAGAAGTATTTTATTCGCCACTTCAGAAATATATTTTGGGGATTTTTTCTCAAACATTTCTGTAAGATCTCGAGGGATAACTACGAAATGGGAAAGAATTTAGAGGGATGGTATAGTCTATCTCACTTATGGTTTCAGTTTAAAAAGAATTCTAAGGCTATCATTTATCATCCGAAAGGCTCTACGTCCCTTTTCCCCCCCCCCCCCCCCAACTTAAAAATACTTAGATCGCTTTAGCTGTGTCATTTCCCTAGAGAAGAAAACTCTTGATTAAGTATTTCCCTGATCTAGCATATAAAAAAGAACAATATTATATGCTGTTGTAATTACAGTAGACGGCATGAATATTGCAAGGAATGGGAGTCACGAAGAATCTAAAAATTTTTCCCGCTATATTCAATTGTGTAAGTACACACACACACACACATGTACTATTTACAATATGTACCATACTAGCCATTACCCGCCCGCTTCACTAGGATTTTAAGATATTGCATAAATATATATATATATATAGAGAGAGAGAGAGATTTAAAAAGGACAGAACTCTCTCTCTTCTAAATAATAATTTCTAATAATTTGCAAAAGTGAAGTAAAATTTCATTTTACGCTCCCGTAACCCCCTCTCTCGAAGTGGATTTTCCCAAAACCCATTTTTAGTGGATCTCTACTCGACAAAAACATGCTTTACAATTTTTAAGTCTAAATCTAATAGTTTAAAAAAGGAAATTTTTTTCATCAATAAGCCCTATAGCCCCCTTTCCGTAAAGCCCCTTCTTATCGGATTTCAATTCAACAACAACAAATAAACATGCATACTAAATTTCATATTTGTAAGTATAGTAAATAAGTTTAGTAGTTCGAAAATGGGGATTTCTTTTATGTGTACCCCCAACAGCTCCAGGCTTCTCTCATAGAAGTCGATTTCCGTAAAATCCATTCTTAGTGAATATATGTTCTACAAAAGAAATATACTTACCAAATTTCAAATATGTAGATCTAACAGTTCAAATACAGGAATTTTTATCTATATTACCTCTTATAACCTCTCACAACGCCCCTTGGGGTTTGATTTTCACAAAACCCGTTCTTAGCTGAACTCTTTTCATGAAAGGATACCTACAAAATTTCAGGTCTCTAGGTCTAATAATTACAAAAGTGGAATATTTATCCATAACGCCCCTTAAGCTCTCTCAACACCCCTTGGGGGTCAATTTTCGTAAAATCTGTTCTTAGCGGGTTCTATTTTATGAAAGGAACAAGCCTACCAAATTTCAACTCTGTAGGTCTAATAGTTCTGGAGATATCGTGATGAGCGAGTGAATGAATGAGTGAGTCACTTTCCTCCCTTAAATATACTTATATCGATTTTATATATACCGCAAAATCTGGGGTATAACACGCACTTTTAACACAAAAAATTAGATCGAAATTTATGGGTGAGCGTTAAACGCCGGGTACAAAAATGACAGCTTCAAAAATAAAAAAAAGAGATAAACATAAAAAAAACAACTTAGACCTCTACAAAGATCGGAATACTGTTTATTTAAAAGAAATGTCATACATTATGAACTGAAATGGTTACTTTTCTAGAAATATACTATTTTTTTCAAAATCCTTGAATAATTCCATAACAAATGCCTTTAAAACATAATAGAAATGCTAACGTACATTGCAAGTTCCTTCGTAAAAAAGGGGGTGCGCGATATACGGCGAATATACACTCAAAAATAAAAAAAATACATCTTGAAAGTATAGGTGCACGTAATACGTCAGATTTTACGGTACATAGATTTGCAGACTTCGATTAATTTAATGGAATTAAAGTAACACTAGGTCAAGAATCTCGAAATTTCAGATTTCTATTAGATTATGAGGTCAAGCATTTAACTTAGAATCTCTCTTTCTTCACATTCCCACATAACGATTTGTAAAAGTATAAAGGCTCAGATAATGGATATTAGCATATGCGCCCTATATAGGAACGAGACACGGATATATAATCTTTCGACCATTAGATTTTGAATATGTTGCTAGGATACTAAAGCTATGAAACTACGATCACAAACTGAATATATTTTATTTCAACTCCAAAATCGTATAAAATTGTTGATTTAGGAAAGAGTCTGATATCATCTGTCAGTGTCATATGCATAATCTATGTATAGCCGTTACCCGCCCACTCCACTCTGGGTATTACCTAATGTTGTACGAATATATACCGTTTATATATTTATAAGTTATTGACATCTAAGTCCTAGTATTTAGCGTTCGATTGTATTAAAAACATTATTATATCTCTCACCTCTTGATTTAAATAAAAAAGGACAGGTCTTCTAAGTATTAATATCTAAAACTGAAGTAGAATTACCTTTTACGCTCCCGTAACCCCCCCCCCTCTCGGAGGGGATATTCACAAAAAACATTTTTAGTTTGTCTTTACTTAAGAAAATAAACATGCTTGCCAAATTTAAAGTCTAAATCTAAAAGTTTAAAAACGGATTTTTTTATCTCTATAAGCCAGGTTACCCTCTTTGAGAGTTGACTTTCGTAAGACCCTTTCTTAGCATATTTCAATTCAACAAACGAGACGTGCACACCCAATTTCGTTTCTGTAGGTTTAGTAGTGCAAAAACGGGAATATTTTTTTATCAATACAACCCAGTAGTTCCCTACTCCCCTCATAGAAGTCAATTTTTGTAAAATCCGTTCCTAGAGGATCTACATTCAACAAAAGAAACGTGCTTACCAGTTTTTAAATATGTGCATCAAACAGTTGAAAAACAGGATTTTTTTTTCTCTATAACACCCCTTAACCCCCCTTTGAGAGGCCAATTTTGGATAAAAACGTCTTAAGAGGAACTGTAGTCTATGAAAGGAACATGCCTACCAAATTTCAAGCCTGTAGATCTTACAGTTAAAAAACGGTAATATATTTTTCTACAACGTCCCTTAAGCCCTCGAAAACCTTATGGTTCGAGTTTCATAAAACCCCTTTTGTATTTTGTAGAGGATCTTTACTTTATGAGAGGAAAAAATCTCTGCTAAATTTAAAGTCTGTAAGTCTAATATTTCAAAACTTAGAATGTATTTATCTCTAACTCCCTCGCACCTCTCCTTCTGGGATCTATCTTCGCAAAACCCGTTCTTAGCTGATCTCTACTCTTTGAAAGGGACATGTCTATTTTCAAGTCTGTAGGTCTAATAGAGTTCCTGAGGTATGGTGATGAGTGGGTGGTGAGGGAGTTATTTTCTCCTTTATATATATATATATATACAAGGGTGTACCAAAACTCAACGTCAAGCGGGCACGAGGAGACAGGAGGGGGAGGGTCATTTGAAAGTTATAAATTAGAAATTCGTTTCTTCATATTTTACTACATGAGAATGGAAAAATTTTAGCAGGAAACACAGGTTATTATTTCAATTGATAGTACTTCTGAAAATGTAGTGAATTTTTCATAAATCCTATTTAAAGCCCTGTTGAAAAGTGTTTGCACTATATAAACAAACTATTAATATTACAAAAGCCTTTTCCATAAAAAAAAATATTTTTTCTACATTTTTTTGCCAAAAAAGTTAAATAATTTTAAGTAACTTAAGAAATTGTTTACTATAACAATATTCTTTAAACAACTTAATACGTATATTTTAATTCAAGTGACATTAAATATATATTTATACGCTTTTCAAAATCCTAATTCCGAATTTAGTCAGATACCTTAATAAATTAAAAAATTTGCAATAATTATTATGCTTAGAAAAGTAGGTGTTGTATCAATTTGGAATGTTAACTAAATTTGTCATCTTTTAAAGTAACTTGCCTAGAGGTAGTATATTATGTTTTTCCTTTTATGTGGAGAGTGAAAGTTAGGTGACATTTTTTCTCAAATCCCGTTTCAAGGAAACAATGTTAATTTTAAGTAGACCAGCAAAGTGCTTTGATCAATTTGTGATTGTGATTAATAGCACTGCTATGCTAGATGAAGTTAGTGAAAAACTTGTTTATGGGATCACAGTACTTGATTATAGGATGAAGGGTGTCAATTTTTCTCATTTTTAAAAGTATGATATTCAACACAATACCAAGTGATATGGAATATTTGTTTGCAATTGTGGTTTGAATATTGTTTAATTCTTGTAAATCAGTCACAACTTTGGATCCACGATCTGAAGTTGCAATTATTTTGAGATCTAACATTTGATGACATTTTTGCAGGTAATGTGTTTTGGAAGATTTATCATCTAGATCCTAGCAATTAACTTCTTGATATAAGGAGCTATAATGGTACATTTTATCAACTAAAATAAACGTTAAGAATATTTGATTGTGTGTATTGTGAAATCTATTAGATTTATAATGTGTGAATAATGAATATTAATTAGAGGTTTGTTACTTAGAATAGACTAATGCCATTGAATATTTTAAAATGGTTTTCAAGGATAATCTGACTCCTGAAATTTCAGAGATGCAAGTGGTGAAATCGACATTTTCTTACATTTCATAGTATATATAAGGGGTATTATTTAAAGTCAATAAATATATTCAGATTTTTCATTAAAAATTTTTAGAGGGTAAATCTCACGGTCAAGTAATTTTGTGTATGGAGTGGAATTTCCCAAAAATTAACTATATATTTAACTTAATTATTTAATAGGTTAACACAATTTTTTTAGGCTAGTTAACTTTTCCTAAGAACCAAGTTTGAACGCTAGGACGAAAAAAAACCCCCTGGAGATGAGCATATTACGCAACTAAGAAAACAAAAATAATATGTATGCACAAATAATGTGAAGAATTCTAATTAAGTACATGTGGCAATATTATTCAATATAAAGTAGTGCCTTTTTTAAAAGTGATATGAAGACAACTCTGAATTTTTTAAGCCTAGCACATAAAATAATGGCACTTTTGTTTCATTTGCAAAGTTACACTCGTAAGTAATTTAAATATGGTACCTATTAGTACCATTATTATTTTTTTGAGTATCGATTATATTTAGAATTTTTAGTTTCAAATTAAAAGACATCGATATACACCAAAATTAATTCGACACATGATAGATGATAGACAATTTTACCCGTATATCTGAGATCTTGCTGATTAAGACATTTAAAAAAATTCTCAATCAATAGTTTTTCTAAAAAAACAGGTCTTAAATTTTTACTTTAAGGAATAGGAATCAGACCTTTAGTAACCTTTAATACACTGCTTACGACTTAAGCCCGGAATTTAAGTCATTAGTGTAGCGATGCGAAATATTTTCAGATAAAGCATTACATGATTGAAATGGTGTGTGATTCAGAGTTCTAAAAAGATATATCGATGTCTCGAATTTTCCGAATAAAACCACGCAGTGGTTAAGTCCCTTTTCTTTAGGGTGCAATAGAAAGTCCGTGGCGCCAGGACTAGACTCATCGATTGCGGAGTAGGCAGCATGCTAGTCCCGTTTCACATTATACCAGCTCCGGATCACGGCTTTCGGGTTCCATGGGGAGAATAATTGCCTGATTACTTGGCTCGACTGCTAGTATTTTTATCCTTCTCCCCTACAGGAGATGGAAATGCGGTACATTCTCAGAATCATAGCCCAGATTCGGGTGGTCGAATAAGATTAAGAGTAATCCTTGGAATTTGTGTTTATTGCCAATGGTATTTGTGTGCAATTTGTATGGAGTCCACTCGGGAAACGCCGAATATCATGGAGACTGTTTGTTTTATTATATTGTTTAAGTATGTGTTGAAAGGGGCTAAGCAAAAATTTATGGTAGGAAAGTTATTCGTGTTTTTGTTCTGTCTGTAGAAAAAGGGAAAAGTCTGAATAAATATACGTCAATGCACTTTTTTTAGGATTTAGCTGAGGAAGAAGAAACAGAAAATGTTTCTTCTTCCTCAGCTAAATCCTTTTCGTGCTAAATCAAGCTCTTGTTTTTTTCTCTTTAACCTCTTAATCGGTCAGTTTTTTCCCCCTAGATGTTTCAAGAAAAGACATATTTTTTTATTGTATGTAACTAAACACCCCACTTAAAGAATTTTAAAAAATGGAGGAATTTTGTTTTAATTTTAAATTTTAAAGTTTTTACAACATTTTTTTTTATTTTACTATGGTGGAACACAAAAACCCATAATTGTTATTAAAACCCATTTTGTAAATACACTTTGCATGCTATGAGGAATATTTTATTTAACTTAGAAAACTTTTCATGTTTGTACTTTTTCAAACATTTGATGGATTTCTGTGTGTACAGTTTGAAGCATGATATTATTCTTACATTGTAATTAGGGCAGAAATTTCTCGTCTTCTTTGAACTTATTTTTCCATTTTAATTTATTCTCAAGCATCAAACTTCACTTTGTCATGTCTTAATGATTGTTTTCAATATTTTTTGTGATAAACATATTTTGAGGAATAATTAAAATTTCTGTTTTTCTAAGTTAGTAAAATGTCAATATATCAATGTGATCGGAGAAGTAAGTCGAAGTTAACAAAGAGTTTTGAGAAGAGTGTAAAGTTAAAAAAGCTCGAGTTTTATAGCCAATATCGGACGGATGTAAAACAGATGTGAATCAGGATACCGTCAACGGTATCGTAATGAATGATGAATTTGTGGCGAGTTAAATTAACAGATTTTTTCCAAAATGAAATTTGGTACGAATGTAGAAGTTCACATGTGCCCTTGCACGTACACACACACATGTACATTAGTCCAGGTATAATTGTCATTTGATTTTGTTTCGAAATTAAGAGTCAGTACCCAATAGTTCTCATATACAGCTACATCAACATTAATTCAAAATCACGGTTCATATGACCGTAGATCTGAATTACAAGACCAGCAATATATTGGCTTACGTAGGCCTCTACATTACCATGAATTCAAGAAATATAAGCTAAAACTTGACTTATTTTATGTTAAGGTAAAATACGAGGTTTTTTTTTTTATTTAGGAGAAAAAAGATGCATCTATCAATTAAGAAAACTCTGAAGAAAGAAATCAGCTTTTTTTTTGGACGACGTGGCTGTTAAAGAGAATACCTTTTATGATGGAAGACATAAATCTCTTTTTTACACGAAAAAAAAAACACAACTGTGTAATGCACTTTTATTAGAGGAATATATTTTCCCGAGTTGAAAGCTTTGGAAGTCATTTTTCACTAATAATACAAAGATGACAGACTCGCAGGATTTTGAAAGTCACTGAAGCTCGTAATTTGAGAGCCTTTATTTCGAAAGTGCCAATGCTTTTCCTGTATTCCCAATTAATCTAAAACTACGCACTTGCATAAATTTAGAGAGAATGTTAAAGCATATTTTGAAGAGTGAAAATATGTCGTTGCATCTTAGCTCAGTTTTCGCTCCAAGGTTAGGTTTGAAAAATCAGCAAATTACTCCCTTTGTCTAGAGAATTCTAGTTGAGAGTTGCCGTTTCGTAGGAAATTTTGGGTAATTAACTTCGCTAGCAATTAACAATAGTGTAATTATTAAATGGTGGCAAACTGGTTAGAAAAAAAGGATACATTTTTTATTTAGTTTTTAATGTGTATATTGGAAATAAGGAATTCAATTTGAAATAAAACCAATGTGCATAGATCTATAATGTAAGCAATTACTTAAGGAAAATACTTTAGACAGTACTCTTAAATTGATATTACATTTAAATGATAAAAAATATAATTTGTTCTCTTATAAACTTAAATTAATGAAAACTATTAATTTTGTATTTCCTTTTTTCAATATTCCAAAAATCGTTATTATTTTTTTCTCAATTATTAATACTTTTTCTTCTATGTAAGGGAGTTATAGTACTAGGTCTATTGTTTTTAAATTATTAAGCAAATTATTGTATCTTAGGAAAAAGTGTTAGAACATTTGCACAATTTTCAGACGTTAACGACTCTTTAAAAACAACTTTGTTAAGTAGTTGCATAAGATTCTTGGTAATTCTGCGTTTCTTAGATGGAGAGTACAAATTTAGCATCTTCAGGGATGTCTAGTCTACTATGTGAATTTTTAGTTACCTAGAGTTAAATCAATCGCTATTCTGATCCCCCCAAAAACTTGGAATTTAGATTAAATATGAGAAAACTGCCGCCACAGCTTTCTTGCTATTCCATTCATTCTTGAACTATATATATAAATAAATTCCGAAACATTGATATCTACCCTATGTAATGAAAATTACGGCTTTCGAATGTGATTATATTAAATCGAAGTTAATATTATTTTCTAATGTTAAAAGTTTTTATGTCAGAATTTTTATGCTATTTTGTTATATTATGTAGTTTTATAAAATACTATGGGTAGCATTCGGTTAGCTGGTGCTTACTATAAATCTCCAAATGTTGATACCGGTGACAAACAAAATATCACCAACTACAACCATTTACTTTCGTTCTCCGCTCAGCTTTCAACAGAGAATAATTCAGTAAAATTTATAAAAACTGAACGTAAGTAGTTATTATCTGTTCATATTTTAGGTGTCATCGCCAAAAGTGTCCGCATGGTGAATTTTGCACCTGGTAAATTGAATAATTCCAAAACTATGTTTGGGCGGAAAACCTTTCCGAATAACTAACAGTTATGTAATAACTAATATATCATGACAGAAAAAAGAAACACAAGTACAACTGAAAATATTTGGTTTGGGTTTTTATTAAACGTGGTTATATAAAGAAATATTATATAAAGGGAATGGATAAAAAAATTGATTTGTGTGTTTTTATTAATTCATGCCTTATAAGTCCAAATGCGATAAGCTGAATTATCACAGATATGACCAAATAGGAATGCTGCAGATTTTTTTTTTCATTTATTTTTGCACACATACATGTAGACTTTTCTATGACGTAGTTCTAATAAGATGAAAATTTAATAAAACAATCAATCAGTCAACGCACAGATAAGAAACTATGTTACTTAGCAACAAAAACTTTAATAAACATTGCAACTCATTCAAGAATTTTCTAACGACGTAAGCTCTAAATGTTTCATACGCCATTTGAAACATTCTTTAACAGTTCCGGTAAGTTGAACTTTTCAGTTGTTAATATATTCCATAAATTTATTTTGAATAACTCAATATTAAACCTATAGGAAATCTTATTTCGTTTATATGGATTTTTATAAATGAATTGCAGTAATTATCTGGAATATTCAAACAATTGTTATTAGATATCTTCGAATTATCATGATTTTTTAAGACATCGCTAGTGCGTCATAGCTAACCAGAGAGTCAAAAATTTGTCAGAGAATGTATTTAAATAAAATTAGGAACATTTCAGCTGGTGAATTTCAAATTTGCAAATACTATATTTTAAATGGTAATTTTTTTAGATTTATTATAGGTATCTAGAGGAAAATTTTAAAAATAGGAACATACATAAATCTTTAGATTTGTATAGCTCATTACATCCAATTATTCTATGATAATATTAGAGAAATTCTACTTTAAGCCATGCAAAATTTGAATTTTAAGCAGCCTTAAAGAAAGAGATTTGAAATACGTACCAACCGATAGCGAGAGATAGAAATATTTAAATTTAGAATATTTCTATGCTAATTAAGGATGAAAGGTGATTAAAAAAATTAAAATTAAGATACTTTCTTCGGTACCGGGACTTTCAGAATTGATTTTCAAATAATAAAACAGCTCTTGTGTAGCTGTAAAATGAGACACCAGTAAACAATAAATTAATTCAAAGAATATTACTGATGAGTTAAACTTCTAAATAAATGCCACATTATCAATCAAAAATATTATTTTCGTTAAATATCTCAGTATTTTTGGTGTGATTTGATTAAAAGCAAAAAGCTTTTTTTTATTATTTACATGGCGTAAATCTATTATTTAATTGAAACCGTATACAGTTGGACCCAGATTTAACAAATTCGTCAGAACAGAACTTTTTGTTCCTTTATTCGGGGTTATTCCTTTTATCAGAGACCAAATAAAATATAAACTATTTGCACCTACCTTTTGGAAATTCTTTAAGAAGCAACTACACAAAAAAGACTATAGCTAGAAACTACAAATGTATTATTCTACCGCTAAAAATACTACTAGGGAATTATTGCACACCAATTAATTGGAAATTTTAAAATACTGACTAATATTTGTTTGACAATCTTCTTGATTTCTGACTCGAAAGAGTTCAGACTTTATGCAGAGAAGAAAATGCTGTGCTATTTAATCCTGCTGTGTAAAGTATCTTTTCTCAGTTTCCATACAAACATTGTATAACATTAGAAAATGTAACAGTTTTGATAGGAGTTCAATTATCGATTTCTGCATCAGAATCGCTTTTCATTGGCCCCAACAAATCATCAATTTTCTAATCTTCAGTTGCAAAGATAGGAAGTCCTTCGTCAAATGTAACATAATCGTTAAAATCTTAAGATATCTTCTGCGTTTTGGAGTGGGATGGGAAAATAAAGGAAAATCCTGTTCTATTCAAAACTCACATGATAGGTCACACTCATCATTCATCTGCATCTGTCAGGTCTACTAATTGTCTTCACACTTTCAGGGTCTATATTTGCTGCCAACAAGAAAAGTCTTTTTCTGTTCCGGATTAAAAAGATACACCATTGGAAAAGAAATAAAAAAATTTCTAATATAAACTAATAACAATTTTTTTCGAATGCTGAAATAATTAGATAATTCGAGGTTTATTATTCGTTAAAGGTGTTTTTTCCCTTCATTTTAATCGGGTATAGAGGAAAATTCATTAAATCTTGAAATTCATTAAATAGGGGTTCAGTAAATCGGGGTTCTACTGTAAAATTTCCTTCCAATGATTTCGGCTAAAAGGATAAAACTAAATTTCCGAACAAAAAATATATGATTTATCCGAGAATATTCGGGTTTGTCTATGTATATCATGTATAAAACTTTTCTCGCGACTTGATTAAAAATTTTAAGCGATTACGATTGATAAGATCTTCAAGCAAGTAATCAGAACCAATACTTTCTTAGCGATTCCAAGTTTTTTGTTGACAGAACTTTCAACCAAACCGAAAAAACTGTTCAAAAGCCTAGAGGCTGAACCTCAATTTTTATACGGGTTCTAAGTAAGTAAACTTAGATAAAAAGAAATCCGTTAATGGACATTTCATTTCTTCGCCGTTCCCTGAGGGATTTCGTAACTAAGAAACATTTCAAGGGATTCAAGTGAGATGGTTCATCTCAAGTTAAAGGAAATGGAAATAAAAAGATTTGATAGAAAGTAACAGAATCCCAATAAAGACGAAACGGAACTGCAATTTCCTAGAAATCGTGGCAAGAATTTTATTTATTATTCCATACAAAGATCCGTAATTTTAATCTTGAGAGTAAGGTTTCAGCGGCAGTTTCTGCTACAAAATCGGTATTAAATATGAAATGGTTGCGCAGGAAAGCTATTTAAATGAATGGGTTGAGAATTAAATAGATATTAATTCACCATTTTAATTTTTCACTTAATTAAAAGTTTACTTACATTTCACTTCGTTTAAATTTTTGCTATTCTACAGCTGTATTAAAATTTTAATTAGTTGAAAATAAAAACTAATTTTACTAAACACTTTTAAAAGCAAGATGGGCCAAGGGCATTTGAAATAACAAAATTTTATGGTCAAATCTGAATGAAAGAAAGGATATATTAAAAACCACAAAGATAGCTATTCAATCTCAAGATTGAGTACAGTTTCCGAAAGGATACTTAATTTCGTACACACGCATTTATTTGCCAACTGGCGAGTTTTTGAAGTACTACAAATGCATATTAATTGAGCCAAAAAAAGATTATTAATATTTGTTTTCCTAATGGACAACATATTGGCTACTATAAGCCTTTACAGACACCGCAAGTCCCTAAATGGGAGAAACATTTCAATATGGCACCATCTAGTGGTGGCTCTCTCTACCAAATTTTGACACTTAACTTTTTTATTGAATTTAAGCTCTCGTCTGATTTTAAATATTGCCGTTATTTAATTTTGCCGAGAGTACCAGAGTCAAATTATACTCGAGGGTTCTTTTATATGCCACACAATCATATGACATGCATGCCTATGATTTTGGCATCCAGAAAATCTACGGACTCCAGCCGGGATCGAACCCGCAACACTACCTCTAAGCCACCGAGCCGACTCGTTATTAATATAGAGAATAAGCTGCTTTTTTTTTACCTCCATATATCTCTCCATGTATCTATATATGTACTTTAGATAATTGCATTATTTGAAAAAATATGTTAAAAGAGAAGTTTAAAATAGGGCGTTTTATTTATTTTTATTTATAAATAAATTACGTTAGAATAATTATACACCTCTATTTAAACTGTTCTCAAGTTTTACGAGTAACAGAAAAAATTGCCTCATTTACATTGACGAGGGTTAGTACTCAAACTTAAGCCCATTTAATTTTTTCTGTGTATCCCTTTAATATTTATTGAACATTTTTAACCATACAGTGTCATATTATCATCTTCCTCTATAATTTTAATAAATAATTAATTTTGAGTGAATATTGTTAACGCGTTTTTCTTCATGTAAATATGGACAATTCTTCACAGTATATATTCGTTTATACCAAAACAAGTCACAGTATCTAATAAATATTGTTTATAGAGAGAGAGAGAATAAATTATATAATGATAAAACTTATCCTTAGAGTATACTTATTTATGGTTAAATCTCATTTTTACACATTACCTGAGAATGCAACTCCTTTTTAACATTTAAGCTGATCAAATACAGCTTTGATTTGAAATTTAATTGTTTAAATGAACTTTTTTCTTCGTATTTTGGAAATGCTAATTAATTGTTTGGGTGCAGCCAATTGAATATAAAATAAAGCACTTTTCAAAACGTTACAATGGAAACTAGGCATCTCTACAGATTAAAATATGTAACACTTTCAGCTGAAAAATATCTGCCATAAATTTAAAGTACAAACAAAAGAAATAATTAGATTGTAAAATATTCACTTATGAACAAAAGCAATATTTAACTTAAAACTATTGATAACGTTACGAAGTCAAACAGAATATTTTAAACTTGAAGCGATCCTTTGTCCTATTTTTCAACTCGTTTCAAAACCACCTGGTAGCGTGCCTTTCGCAAGTTATGAATATTTGACGGTTTGCAAAAGAGTGTTTAAATCAATAGTGTTGAATGATTCATCGACCGCTGAAGGGAAAAATTGAATTCGGAAGCATGAAGTGCAATAATATGCTTAGAATAGAGAAGTTTTATGCTAGCATTAATTCGGAAATTAACTCATTTTTTTTTGTTTGTGAAATATGGATGAAACTTCAAAGGTTACTTTATTAAAAAACGAGTAAATTTTTTATTAATACATTTTCATCAGAAATAAATTTATTTTTTCGTTTATTTACAACTAATATTTTTTTAAGAAAAAAATTAATTGCATCAAAATATTGCCAACGGAGAGATATAGACATATTTAAAGCTTTAACCCTTTATCTAACGACGGTACTTATAAGTACCATTCACTTTAAAATTACATAGAATAACCATTTTTACGAATATTCTGACGATACTTAGCAGGAATATTCTTTGAAATGCAATATTCCAAACATCCAAGATCGAAATATCAACATATTACTTCAGTTAATTGCGATAGCGCATTGTAATTTATGCACAGAGAAGAGAGAGAGAGAATATAACTGTTAATTCTTGTCAAACTGTTTCTTAATGTAACTGTTAAATTCTTGTCAAATACGAGTGGGTGCATCCTTTTTAGATTAAAATCAAAATGTCAAGTTTGTAGGATTTAATTTCTTTTCCAACTCTTAATCTTTTGATAGTGGGCGTCATGTTTTAGCTTCAGGTAAGAGATACAAGGAAATTCTGGAAATATACGTAATTAAATTATTTAGTTAGAAATAACTTGCCAAACGAATTTTCCTTCCTCCTTTCCTCTGGCACAACCATCTCATTTCATATTCCAGTAACTTTTTTCTTTAACATTTCATTTCATTTTAATTATTCTTTAAATTACATATTCACTAATGCCAAAATTTTGAAACTGCATTTTTTTTAAAAAAATATATTTATAAAATATTTTTTTTCAAGTTTAACAAATTCATCTTGAATCTAAAATTTAATCTGCAGACTTCAATTATACCTATACTTTTATTTCTGCTGTCTCGCTTCTCTCTGGTTTATACTTTTAAAAGTATTTCCCACATTATGGACCCGCATGTCTCTCTCTCTCTCTCTTTTCATTTTTACTGTTTTTCATTACCCTCTTATACTATTTTATGAAAATATTCATATTTTTTGCCCCGTAATACTGACCAAAAAAGAAGAATTTTGGTGTCTTAAAACATAATTAATCCCTCCGTTCAGTTCTATGCTTGAATAAGCTAATTAAATATTGCGCGCTATATCGGATTTTGGTTTATTTTTTTGCTATTCAATATCTCATCTCCCTTAAATTAATTACTCTATTATTCTGAATTTTGTATATAATTAAATTATGTATATATACATGCACATATTTATCTTACATCTCTGTCCTGAGTCGGTGAAAGCATTAGAAATCATAAGAGATTTCCATTTTGGTCAATTGACTTTTTTATATACGTATATATATTGGTTTGTTTTTCTTGGTTTTAGGTTCCAGAATTTCACCCTTTTCTCTTATGTAGGATATTTAAACCATTATTTTTTATTATAATTATTATTTATTTGTTAACTATTTCTTATATTTATTATTTATATATGACTATATATACACATAATTCAATTGTTAATAATTAAGAAATTCATTCGATTACTTTTTATAGGATTTCGCTCAGTGTTATAAACAAAAAGGGTGAAGGTTGACTAGAGCCTTATAACTGATTAAACCCCTCTCTTATGTAAATTTAAAAACTGCCCTCGACCAACATTATTCGTAGTATAGCAGCATCCACCTTTTTATGTTTCCCAAAATCTCAATGATATTTTTATCTTTAATATTCAAGTTACTTCAGTCTCTGAATTATTAAAACTATATATACATATTACTCCTAGTGAATTAAAATTCAAGATGTTTCTTTTCATG
This sequence comes from Trichonephila inaurata madagascariensis, assembly GCA_019973955.1. Lineage (NCBI taxonomy): Eukaryota > Metazoa > Arthropoda > Arachnida > Araneae > Nephilidae > Trichonephila > Trichonephila inaurata. The sequence continues at coordinate 1,302,035 of BMAV01015310.1, read as the reverse complement.
AAATTTCCTCTGGTATTTCAAGTAAAGGTTTTTGGCTCATGTTTTAATTAAATGTATACAAAAAGAGGAAAAAATGTGGAACTTTTTTGCGTACTTTTATTCTGAAAGAAACACTTCTATCACTTTTAACAGAAAAATGTTTAAAAAAATTATCAAAATAATTAAAACTTTACTTGCGTTTTTAAATTGTATGAGAAAAGATAAAATTTTTATTTTTTGAGTGGTTTTCAAGCATAAATAGTTTGAAAAAATTCGTTAGAATATAAAATAAAATCATTTTAATAAAAAAGTAAAGAATGAAAAAACGAAGAGCCAATGAATGGATAGTCCCTCAATACACGAAATGCATTAGACGACTGAAAAATAATTTATGTTTGAATTATTTTTTTAATTTCTGATAATAGATAATTGTCCTGCAATACATTTTTCATACACAACTTTTTTTTTTCTTTTTCGCAAATTTGCTCATTTTGTCCGTTTTTTGCTGCCATAACAAAGAGAAAAACCTTATTGTCGCAGCAAGGGTTCCTATTAAAAAAAACATAATACTTTAATTGAATTAATTTTTTGCTTGAGGTTTTTGTCATAAGCAACATTTTAAACTATTTCTTTAATTTAACGAATATCAAAGTATAAACTTTCGTAATATTGAATCAAACTTTGCCAACATTAATTAAAACTTTTAAAGTAAAAGTAACAATTCCTTTACTCAAATATCTTAAACTGAAAAATTGTTTCTTTCCTTTTATATATAAAAACCTCCTTCTGTTCAATTTAAACGAAACATCAAAACAACATACGGCATTGCGTGTTGAAAACAAACCCGGAGTAATGGATTTGGGAAAAATATTCTTGTCGTTCTAAGTTCTTGTGTCGTATTTCAGAGAGAGATGATAGATAACATTCGTAGAAACAAAAGGAATGCGAGAAGCATTCGATAAAAATAGGTACACCCGTCTTGTACTATACATTTTGAACAAAGGAAACCATGTTCATAAGGGATTTTGAGTTTTTCTTTTTGCGCCCCATATTTTTCTTCTCCTGAAAATTTTTGGATAGAGAATGAGACATTTTTCATCTGTGTTTATCTTCCATAACTACGCAGAAAGGCAATATCATGATTTCAAAAGAGATTATTCTTTTGTTTGAGAAGCCTAACATGTGTAATAAACGTTTAATCTGATTATTGTAAGAGTTAGAGAAATATTATTTATATATCTTGTATAGAAATAGTCTATTTTTGATTTATGTTAAATCTTTTATAAAATGTGTGAAATAAAATCACTAGGTTTGAATTTTTAAGGTGAAACTACAATTTTACGCATAATAAAAATATTTGCATCGTTTTATGTACAGAAATTTTAAACTGAAGGATTGTATGTATAAATATAAAGTAAAATGTTTATTATACATTTTTTTTATTTTATAAAAATGTACTTGAGCTTCGAAAAATATCGTTTAGTTTTTATGTAACTATTTATACTTTTGCCGGCAATCCACTTTTTTTGTATCCCTCATGATTTCAACTTATATAACAATAAATTAAGACTTTTAAATTAATTATAAATAAATTAAGGGCTATATTTTTAATTCTTTTTAAAAGATATCAACCTTGCTCAGAGTAAATCCGTTTATATTGATCGATACTTTAAATTGTAGACATTAAACCATACATTAAAAGTTATTCATCGGAATAAATTAACATGATTCCACTTCAAATAATGAAATATTCATAAAATAGGGTCTGTTTTATTATTTCCTCATCGTTAAGTCGTACCTGTATCATATTTTATGTATAAACAAGATTTCCCCGAACTCTTATTAGAATATTTGAAAATATAGTTTTTGGATTAGTTTTACTATAGTCAAAAATACTTATGTAGTCATTACCCTAATATGAAATAGTTAGAGGTATAAAATAACATATATTTTAAAATATAACTAATTTTTTGATGTTGTTATTTTTTTTACAGTTAATTTTATATCATCTTGCTGTAGGCCAGAATATTCCCCAATTCTATTCTAGACTTAAGTATCGTGTACAAATATTATAATGTGTGTGTGAAAAAAAATCTCAGAAAACAGATGTCTACATCCAAAAGTACCCGAATGATGACAAAAAGTAACTAGACTATATTTTTCAATAATTTCTGTTCTATATAAAGTACCAATTTTTCGTTTTAAAAATGCACTAAAAACACGTTTCATAACTTTGAGAATAGTTCTAAGATTTCTCATAGCATGTCTTACTTAAGCGTTTCTAAATGGCTTCAGTTAAATTAAGAAATGAAGTTTTGAATAGATATTGCATCGTTACAATAATACAATGAATGTTCTATAGTTGAAAGGTTTTGTCTGGTTAATTTATAAGTATTCGTCTAGACGACTGAGTTTTTAATATCAATTTTCCCAGAAACCGGATTGAAGAAAACTTTTTGAAAAGTAAAACTTAAAAACACCACACAAAATACTATTTGAAAGAGTAAATACACTTCCAAAAGTAGCTTCAGTGTTGACACTCTCGTGCGAGGATTAGAAAGACGAAACATCGAACTTCAGACGAGTTAGTCAACAGCAGGGCTTTCTTATACGAAAATTAAGAGAATTCATTTTTGAGCATATTTGTATACGTATTTGAAAATTCGTTACGATTAAATGCAATTTTTTAGTATTTTGATGCGTATTACCCAGTTCTGTGTGAATTTGATTACTCAATATTCCTATTAAATTAAAACACTAGTATCTTGTATTCAATTGCCAACTCTAACTATCCCTTGAATAAATATAATATTTTATTAATAGTTTTATAGTTGAAATTTAAAACTACTTATGTAAGATTGACTTAATTAATTTTCATTCCTTAAAACTGTCTTTTATAATAAAAGTTTTCTCTTCAAGCTCTAAAATGGAAAAATAACCTTGAAGCTTCAACAGGTAGTCTCTGAAATTTAATCAACTACTCTTACCAACTCCTTATTCGTTAAATTGGAAATATGAGTTGCAAATAATTAACATGGAAAACAAAAATTGTAGAAATTGGAAGCTTCTTGACACACAATAGACGTGAAAACACCTCGAGGAATACGATAGTAAATTTTTCTAAGCTCATTACAACCGGAGACAAAATATTAACAAAATGTATTCTTTAAGTTTTAATCTCTTGCATTGCGAAAGAACTTCCTTCCTCCCCTCTCAATTAAAATTTTAATGTCTAAGTATACTTCATTCAGAAAGTATCCAATAACTGCATATAATTAGAAAATATAAAGATGGAGATTCTCATAATTTTTCCATTAACGGCTTAGTTTGCAATCTGACGCTCAGCTAATGGATAAATCTAATAAATACCTCTGGTTGAAGGAAAATGGGGCTTGAAAATTCAATTAAAGCTGTGCTAGCAAAACGTGACGACAAAACTGCTTTTCTCTTTAAAATTTATCTCCACCACTAACCTCTCTCTTTCTTTTGTCCCTCTTATGATGTCCTTTTTATACCTTCTAAGAAATCCTAATCATACATTTCTTGGAAGGATTCAGAAGGGACTTTTCTGTCTTCCATACTGTCGCTGTCCCTACGTCAATTTACAGATTGATCACTATGAGAGAAAATAAGATTGTGTATGGGAAGATTTCGTCAATAAATAAAATCTCGAATGGATCACAAAAATAAGCGAAAGAAAAGTCCTATATGCTACAACTGGTAAGTTCACTGGCCTTTTAGGTTTAAGAGCTTTAATTTTGCAAGAAGTTCTTAAAAGTCTACAAGATGTTAAAGCTTATATTTACTTTTAAACTTCAATAACATAGTTACGTCACTTTACAGTCTGACAAATTCGGACGAAAACATTTTTTTAACTTAAACTTTTGATTTTGATGCATTCATTGAAGGATGTTTTTGCCTAATTTTAAATATAATAGTGTCTAAATTAAAAAAAAAAATTTAAAAAAACATTTTCTGAGATAGAACTTATATTTTAATTAAACTATCGCGCATCGACAGCAGAATAAAGTATTCAGTTCTGTTTGAATCAAATAAAGTTCCTTGTGTAAGATAGGTTACATATTTAATTTTTTATATTTTAATACAACAGGGCAGCTCAAAAACTAAAGTAACAAGCCCTCTGAGAGAAAACCTGTATATAAAAAAAATCCAAAGAAATACACAATGTAATAAGGCAGACGTACATGCTACTTTTCCATATAGTCGCCATGATGATTATCGAAGAATTTGTTCCATTGCAACACAAATGTATTGAAGCCGAAGTAAACAAAAATCAGCTTCGAGGTCGAGGGATTCCCCCAAGACAGCTTCCTGGACTTTGACTGGGGTTCTAAAATGCCAATCTTCCTGGTGCTTCTTCAACGGTTGGAAGAGACAAAAATCCCTTGGCGCGAGGTTCAGGCTGTATGGTGGGTGCTCCAATAATTCCCACCTAAAATTCTGCTTGCCATCCAACACATTTGCTCTGTCTATCGAATTCCATGCACGAAACCCACACCTTCTTTCTTGACAATACATTCGTTTCGTATACTTCCACCACTGAAAATGAATTTCAGATGAAAACGTTTTTTTTTAGACGCAAAAGTCTTGTCACACATACATATCTCAGTCGTCAACCATGTTTTCACATTGACTAAATCTTCTAATTGAGACTTCAGCGCGCTGTCGTATAACTAGTTCCACCTATCGGAGGTGTTCGAATACTATGATCATCTCTGTTATCTGGACAGGTAATTTAATTCTCAATGATAGTCTACACACTCTTTAGAGTAGTTGTTACCTTACTTTTGTAACCTCGTATAAAAATAAAGCCTATTGTTAATAAAGAGAAAATTTCGTATTTTTGAAACGCATCTTGATTTTACAGATGTAATCATTAGCGGTTATTTGTGTCATAATGATTTTGCATTAAAACCGTAGTGTTTTATATAAGAAAATGTCATCTTAATTTAGGTATTAGGTAAAGAGAACATTAATATATGTTTAGGAGATAGATTTACTGTTTCAGCAGCTGTGTAATACTATTGAATCTCCAGTAGAGTGGAAAATACATCTGCTGTAAGTGAAGCATTGAGGAGATACGAGAGAGAGTAAGAAAATATAATTGCGAGGCTATACGAGTAATGCCATGTTTTATTTGCAGAGGATGTAAAATAAAATATTGCTGAAAGTGTTGTAGTGGATTTAATCTCGTAATTTTGAGCCATTGTGAGGTGATGAGAGACACATCTGAACTGGCACCTCACTCCTCCTTACCACACCAACGGGAAGTCTTTGAGCCTCGGCTGATTTAGCGCCCTTCTACATGACATCACAACTCGAAAACGTCGATCACGATTTCGCAATTTTGTCTACTCGGTTTTGCTCTGGCATAGGAGTATACATATTGACAATTAATTTCAATTAGTTAATAATAATTTAATATTTTTGTAAGACAATTTTATATATAAATAGTATAGAATTAACTGCTTTCAATGAATTTATAACCATCATTAGGACACAAAAGTAATTGTTCAATTTTTTTTACCGGAGGATTATGAAGATAAAATACTTCCCTAATAGGGAGATCAAAAAGAATTAATTTAAGCATCATTAAATGGGGGTAGTATAAATTATTTCTGGTTTCTCAGTCAATTATCTCCAATAACAGTAAGACATTTAGTGTACTGGAATTTTTTGAAAAGAGAAATTGAATTAATTTGATTGAATCTCAAATGATTCTTTTGTCTCCTTTCTCGTCTGAAGTTATTGTATTAGATAAATTAAATTACTTGAATTAGACAGGAAGCTTAGCACTGTAAATTAGATTCTAAAAAAGCTAATGGTTTTTTTCTCAAATGAGAGGGGGAGGGGAGGGAGAACTAAATTAAGTCGAATGCTAAGAAAGTAAAGTGTATTAAAAGTGTGCTAATTCCCAAAAGTATTAAAATACTTAAATTGCAAAAATTGAGAAGGTTGTACTAAAAGTCGTTTCAATAAAATAACAAATAGCTTCCACTAGTAAGTTGAAATCACAGGGAATCTTATTAAAACAATTCTGGGAGAAAGCTCTTAAAATAGTAATATTGTTTTGAATAATATAACTAGGCACAAGAATTTATTATAATGAGGAGCGCATCTAAAGTATTTCCACATTTTAAAAATAAAATGATTGAATATACATTTACTACTGTGGACATGTTTATGTTTTAAAGTACTTGAATGTCTGCATTTTATGAGTATTACCCAATTACTGATGTCAAACACTGCAGTATTTATCATTTTGCTGTAATTCATGTCGTAATTCTTATATATAAGAATTTCTCCCTTTTTTTCAGTACAGATTTACTTAAAGTACAGAAACTAACTTAAAAGTATTTTATTTGAGTACAATTCTATTAATGCAATTTTTTACATATGTTATAAAGAATCAGTACTTATCAATTAATTTTGTAAAATTATTTCTTTTCACATTGTGTAATTATTTTAAAAATAGTTTAACTATCATAAAATTATGATTTAATTATTCTTATCATTTCGTATTAAACTTATATAGTTAAGATAATAACTTAATAATTATTCAAATGCAGATTCAATTTGGATTTTTAACACAAATTCAAAGTTTTGTCAAATCTTCTTCGCTTGTAGTTATCTAAATGATTCATCTTGAAATCTGAGTGGTGTATCCTAAAAGGCTATTAAATAAGAGACTTATAGAAATAAAATTTTGTCAATTTTCTTTTCTGCTCATAATGGGCATCATGTTAAAAAGAAAACAAATTGGTTCGAAACTTGATGAGTAAGAACCTCAAGAGAGAATCTGCGGAACCATTAACAAGCAGTGAAAGAAGAAACTTAATATAATGAGTATGAAGACTTCGTTTTAACATTATTTTTGTTATAAGATATGCACTAAGAAAAACATACTTAATCATTATATTCTGATACCGTTATTATGAAACTTGTTTACCTTAAAATCTACCTTAGCTCTAGAAATATTATATTTTAAGAAATTGGCCAATTTCTCATTCGCAAATGTCATAGGTTAAAGATAAATTCAATCAAAAGGGATTTTTTCATGTAAGAATTTCCAGAGAGATTTATTATCGAATTTATTGATAGAAGGAAATGAATTTCCATCGTGCTAGGAAAGGATTTTATAACTTGAAATGGAATATTTGACGCTATAATACTACTTAATTTATCTTTGACATTTGTCTACAGATTTCAAAAGAAGAATAGAAGGCATAAGGTAAAGAAATTCTCTAAGGAAAAGAAAAAGAATCATATACCTATGCTGATCCACTTCGAGCAAAAAGTTTCGAACGTTTCCTTTGAAAATGAGTTTTATTTGAGCTTTCATGGTTTGCATAAAGATATGCCAATATCTGTGACATAAATAAAGGGATAGAAACGATAGCATATCATATTTTCGTATGAAAGAAAACAAGAAAAACTGGTTTTTATCCAGGATAAAACTCCGGAGAGGGATGGATATGCAGAAATGCAATATTTCTTTGTATTTGATCCGTCGTCGTTAGGAAAGAAATGCATGTTAAAGTATCGAAAGCTCTTCCTTACCTTGAAGAAAAAAATATTGATATTGTGACGCTTGAAAGAACACATTGGAATACTAATATCATAAAAGCATTCCAATTTTTCCATCCAAAGCGTCGTGAAAGCCCTGAGCTTGTCGGAGTGAAATCCTAAAGCAATTGTAGCATCAATTTATATGGTAACCCGAATTAAGGCGGATCGCTTTGTCATTTTAGGGAAAAATTTTAAGCTTTTAGATAAAGCTTTTAAAGGAAATTTCTAGGATTGAATGAATTTACTCTCGTTTATTTTTTTAAAAAAGTAAACTATTTTACATTTGAGTTTGTGAGCTTTATGCAGGAAAACACTTTGCAAAGTGGCTTTAATTTTCTTTTAAAATTACCATTCCATAACCTATCTATTTTAGTAAATTGCTGATACGTTGTGTATTCCACTAAGGAAAATTATTAATTAAAATTTCGACTCTGAAATGGATCGTTGACATGTTTTTTAATGAAGTTTGTTTTAAAACTGATAAATGCACGCCTAACTTCATTGTTTATGTATTATGAAGTGATACGAAATATCAGGTACTTATGCTCTTTTAATTTTTTAAACAATTCCTTGTCATTTTCTTTCAAAGTAATTTCTTAGTACTGAAATTACTTCACTTTAAAAATCATCCAAGAATTTTAAGAACAACCATCCGAGATAATTCGAAACTTTTGATTATTTGTATTATTGAATCAGTAATAGTTTAGAGATGTTGTGCAGCTTAATATTCACCGTATGAAGGATAATATTCGATTCTAAATTCTACAGTAAAACTGCAAATTATTAAAAAATCTTTAGAATATTTTTTAAAAATATTTAACAGAGGGTATAGAGGTTGAGATTGATCATTGATTAAATTAATTTTAAAATAGAATGGTGGATCTTGTAAATTCTAACAACAGTTAATTGGAGAAGAATACACCCAAACACACAGCATAATTCTTTAAGCATTGAGAGCCACTCTCCATACTTTTGAACCAGGTGAACGTGAAGACTTCGAGCCTCGACAGGTGGCTAGGATAGGCGAATAGTTATGTTCTCGAACTCTTGGCACAGTTGTTTTTGCTTATTCGCAGGCTAGATTCCTGGAACCACTGAAACCTCGCCGCGTGTATAAGGGTTAATACACGTTAAACATACAAAGGCTGAAAATCTTCCTATTGACGTGGTAAGGGAAATTGAGGTGTTAGTTCAAATGTCGTTTTCGTTATTTAACCGGGTTTCAAAATTATTTCGTAGTGCAAAGTTAATTAACAATTACTCAATAGTGCTTCGGTACATTTAGCATATACGATGGAACTTAAATGGTATCATGAATCCTCAACCAGGCAGAAATAGCGCAGGTTACGAGCTCGTGGTCCTGAGCACAAGACTACCGAGACCATAGAGAACTTCTAGGGGTTTTTTTTCTTTTTGGAAAACAATAAAAATGATTTTTATTCTCACTTATCAGAAGTTTTTTTCTTTTTTTTTTGCTACATAAATTTAAGGAATTTCTTTTTTACATATAGCGCAAATTAAGTTGGATCGTTTAATTCCCTTACTATTTTTTACTGCATACCTCACACTGTCGTAAGTTTTGCACATGCAATTTTTCTAAATAAAACTTTTTAGTCAGTGGTAGTCTTCCAGTGATATTTTTGCTTGCTAACCATTACTCCTCTGAAGCATCAATAATGTTAGTAGAAAATTGGAATCTAGTTAATTGCTTACCCATACAATTTTACGAATATATTATGTAAGCGCTTAGCACCATTCTGATAAAAATGTTGAAAAGAACTTTCTTCCAGTGTTTGAAAATTCGTCTTTCATCGAGATATATATATAACATTTTATTGGATGTAAAAATTATCTCTTGTTCTTATAGATTTGATAATGATTAAAAAAAAATAATAAAAGCCAAAACGTTATCTACCTTTTTACACTGTCTTATTTTTTTTACCTTACCCACAGCTTTACTTCATTGATGCTTACCACTGTGTTTTATTTTAATTTTTATTATTAAAAACCACCACAACTGAATGAAATTAATAAAAAGTGCAATTGATATGAGTATAACTGCTCTCAATTTATGCTAAAATTATACTAACCAACAGCAGCGTGATTGCACGTCCCTGCATTTTCGGTATAAAAATGAGAAGAGCGATAGCGCTCCTCCGCACTTTTGGCATACGACAACTCAAACGGTTAAGTAAAGCTAAAAACGTAGATTGAAATTTTATATAACTACAAAAAAAGGGCTTTTCAGGCATAAAAGTATGATATAAAAATAAATTTATATTTATGTAAGTTTTAGATTCAAATATATAAGAGATGACCTAATATCTCCTGCAATTAATAAATATGTGTTACTGTTTATGATTATCTTTATTTATTCGAAATATGTACATCTATTTCCCAAATTAAAACATTAAAAAAATTGAATCATCCTTAGGGAAGTTACGCAGCACTTACATTTTATATAAAAATCCAAAACTAAAAACGTTGCTTGCTATGATAAACAAAGTAGGGAAATTGACTGAAAGAATATAATCGAAACAGTTTTTTTCTGTGAATGGTGTATTTTTAAAGTCGTAGTAAAATATACACTTTTTTAAATGAGAATTCATATTTCCACTATCTTCCCATTTCAGTAATGCAGAATATAATTGAGTAATCTTTTTTTGTGTGTTTGAGCATATTAATTAATCTAGAACCCCAACGTATTTGTTTAATGATGATGCATTTAAAACAAAGAAATTACGAATAATGCTTTTGTATAATTTAGATATTTATTTTGGGAAATAAAATTGCCGTTTGTTTTAAACATAAAATTTATAACGTCTCTTGATTTGTTTGAAACCTTTAACATTTGTAGATGTGAACCTAATGTTATAACTGCGTAGGAAGAGTAATTTGTATTTCTTTCGTGTCGTAGGTTTCTATTCGTATGATAAAACAGCTTTGTTAATAAATTAGTTATAGCCCACGTATCTCTTTAATATGTGAGATCACTTATTATTGTTGGGATACATTTTTTCAATGGAGTACAACAATTACCTTTTAGATATGAAGTGAAAATATTGATTTTTTCGGGTTAAAAGTTGTTCATTTTGGATTCCTAAATTAATTCGAAAACAATAATTTTAAATACTGTAATTGAAAATTTAAATATTTTTTTAAAAGTATGTCCGAAAACGGTTGAAACGTAATACGTTCACGTTTCAAACGTTCAACGTATGCCACGTTCCAGCGTAATTCGTTCAGGCCGTCTGAGTGGCGTAGTTGATTTGGAGCTGGCCTTGTACGCCCAAGTTTGCGGGTTCGACTCCGGCCCAAATTGGTGGATTTTCATGATGCAGAAAATTAGCAGCACCCATGTCATATGATTAGGCGGCATGTTAATGATCCCAAGAGAGCCTGTTTGACTTGGTTGCTCTTGGCAAAATTAAATTCCTAGTACAGTTTCACTCCATCACAACTCATGAGCTTCCCTCTGGGGAGGAAACTGGGTGTCAAAATTACATTGTGGCAATTGATGTCCACCTATATGGTGCCCCATTAAAAAGCGATACCGATTCCCGGGAAATGTAATAGGTCTGCAATGGTAATTATGAATCCAAAAAATTAGAAAGAAAGAAAACGTAATTCGTTTAAAAACAACAAAAGACGTAAACGTTGAAATACTTAAGATTTAATATTAGAAATCAACCACTAAAAATTATTTTTAAAAAATTAAACTTTGGTGATTTTATAAGAGCAAAAAGAATAATGTATAAAGTCAATCAGAAATAAAAAATGTAAAAAACTAACAGTAAATTTTATTTCTGAATAATGTAAAAGATATAATTCGAAAATGTATGTAGATCTTTCGTTAATGATTAACTCTTTAATTACGAATTTAACAGAAAGTTTTCCTGTAGTTAGGATTCTGATTTAGTGTCTGTGAGTGAAAGTTATATTAACGTCCCACTATACAGCTACACTAGGGATATTAGTGACTGACCTCGTAATTTTAAATCTCAGTAAAGTGACGAGAATGACATCTGAGCTGCCACCTCCCTCTCCTAGCTATAACACCACACCAACAGGAGAGCATTGCATTTGGACAGATTTAACGTGCATCGGCCTCTTCTACTAAACAGGTTTTCAGTGGAACCAGGACTCAAACCCACGACACTCCAGCCGCGAGTTCGTGATCCTAACCACTAGACTACTGTGGCCTTAGTGTCAGTTGGAACATGTTGATTGATTGGCTGTTTGTTGATCTTGGACCATGAAGCAATGTGAGGGGTACTGGTGACGGACTCATCATTTTGAACCTTGGTTAAATGATTAGGAAGACACCTGAGCACCTTTCCAAACTTGTATACTCTACCAACGATAATTTCGAGCTTTTAACGTGAATCATGCCTGTTGTACGATGGGTTTAATGGTTTCAAGACAGCCCACGGCTTGAGCGAAACAATATCGGGGCCATGAGTTCATGAACAAAACCTTTGATGAAAAAGTCTTAACTATGGATTATACTATTATTGTTATTGTGATATACATTAAGTATATTATAAGAAACAATACGATTAAGATTAAAATTGATCAAAATTTTGATATTTATTATTATTTTTTTTTAATGATTACTATTTATTATACATATCTTCATTATGAAATTGAAGTCAAAAGGCCTTCTGATCTGGAATATTGCACAATCCGATTTAACAAAAGATTACTTAATTCCGAATTCGAAATTATACAGCCACGGATCATCGAAATAACATTTAATTGTTAAACCTAATTAGGCATCTATCCTCTTTCCCCGTACCCATCTGATTCTCCCTTTCATTAAACTTCTCCTCTTTCTCCTGTTGTAGTTGACGTAACTTCATTTCCTCGTCCAATTTGCTTTCCATTAGTGTCAAATAACACCGAAGCTCTAGCTCGATCCTAATTTCTGTCCATGTTAGATCTCATTCATTTTACTAATGCTCTAAGTGTGTCCATCAAAGCCTCTAAATAGTAATTAAAGCATAATCACATCTCAGAAGAACTTTAACTGCCAATCTGATTTCCACTTTGATAGAATGCTTAAAATGGAAGATGATGTAGATCCAACTGAAGCCTAAATGAAGTAGACGTTATGGTGCTATTCTTTGAAAAGCTCTCATTAATAATTATACTTCCAAAAATAATTCTTCTGATGGTTAGGGTAACTGATCTTAATATTTAAGTTCTTTATGTATAAGGACATTAAATCTAAGCTGAGATCCTTCTTTTGAATTTATTGCACTCGTATTCTTATTCGCAAGTCCATGATGAAAAGTAACAAAAAGATAAAATTTATTTCATATTAAGTATTTAACTTGTGAGACACAACTATGGCTAGGATTATTTGCATAGAACACGATCGCATTTGAAACGAAGCATTTTTCGCAGACAATAAATATTATTTAGCCGTCTAGACATAATTTCCGAATGTGAGAAAAATTCCAAAGTTCACGTCTCCAGGAAAGGCACAATAATATTTCTAATAAATTATTTATGAAATAAAAATCATAAGACTATTCCTGATGCTGGAAGTATTTTTACAGCTTCATTTTACAATTGGGTTCCGGATCTATGCGATAGCATTTCAGAAACTCTCGCAGAGTCGTGATTAAAAGAATTAATTTCTAGTAAGATTCGAGCAAAGAAGGATTTCTTCAGCTAATAGCAGACTTTTTGGAAACTTCCTACTTTGGTTGTAATACAAAACTAATGTATCCGTACAGGGCGTAGGAGTAAGATGAAGCATTAATTATAATAGAGGAGATGGTAACATCTGGTTCAAGAAAGAAAGCATTAAGTTTTAATGAAGAATAGGAAGAAGATGGTTCTAATTATAATAAGTTCCGAAATTATTAAACGATATATAAAATTCTTAAACTAAAATTTCAGAAATTTTCCTTGCAAAATACCACTTATAGGATAGTTGTACTAGAAATTATATTTATTATTTTTAATTACTTAAGAAATATAAAGGCGAAGCAATATATGAAAATACATTGAGAAATTCTTAAGTTCGAGAAATAGTGGACGATTATATAATAGAATTATATAATAGACGATTATATAATAGACGATAGTATAATAGAAATTTGCTTCTTGATAAAAGAAATCAAATCAGCACCCACGGTTTCATTTATCATGGGATGCATAGATATAAAACAAAAGATGTTTTATATAAGGCAAAGTATTAAAAGTGATTTTTTTTAATATCGGAAAGACTTAGAAATTTAGAGATTTAAGCAAACACGGTTTTTTTTATTCATTAAAATTTGAAAAACTGAAAGACGCGTAAAACGAAATGGAACTGATTTTTTGAGGAGCACTTGATTTTACCGAACCCGTATCTCCGATCATCGAGAGGAAGAGTAACTTTAAAAAAACTGTCAAATTGTCCATTTTTTTAATTAGATAATTAAGTATAATAAAACAATTCATGTATTTTAATATAACTAAGAGGAATTATATATATATATACTTTGATTATTAAAAATTTACTGAGTTATTAAGGGATAAAAAAATGTGAATGGAAAAATTTGTACTGAGAAAATTTTACATCTTTGAAAGCGGGTGGAGTGAGTCCTAGCCAATCCAGTTGCAGCAAAGTAGTCAGTGTATGAAATGGGAAAAATTTTAGATGAGAAAAAGTTAGGATGCATTAGTGTCGAGAGGAGCTTCTGTGATTGGCTGATAAGAACGGTCAGCCATTTTACTTTTAAGTAGGGAAGTAAGGCTCGTTGAGTTCAAGTTATTAAGTAGGTAGCAGTTCGAGCACACACAAGTCGAAGTATATACATATCAGTCTATCGTTAAGTAAACTAAATTTAAGTTAAAACTAAAAGAGTAAAATAATATGCCGAGCATTTTCTTAAGTATTTATCAAAAGGTGAAACAAGTAAAGTAGTTTATAATTCTCGAGTTTTTGGATTGAGATTAAAAAAACTGAAGGGAAGCATGGGACTTGAAAAATGATATATATAAATTTCATATCATTGTACGTAGTTTAATTTCCAATGTATAAGTATGAAAAATAAGGATATTATTTGATATACATCACACATAAAATGCTTAGAGGAAAATACATTTAAAAAAATAATAAAAGATGGTATTTGTATGTTTGGAGTTACTCAAAACCTGAAGAAAGAAAGAATTTGCAATTTACCAAGAACTCAAAAACAGAGATAAATAAAACATAGAGCATTTTCTTATCTATTTTAAAAGATGCTTTCTTTCTTTCCCTATTTTCAATTGCTCTGTATTTTTCTCGATTCCAGACACAAGTTTTCGTGTATGTGGATGTATTTCGTGACAAAACTGTTTCATTATTTTCAATTCTGCTAGAGTCCTTGGAGGTAAATATCAGTCTTAGATCATCAGTGGGAAAAAAGTGCTTCGTTCGCACGAACAAATTACTCGTTGAATCTTCGAACAAAATATCGAAGAAAAAATAAATAGTTTTTGTCCGTTCTAACTCATGAGTATTTTCAGTTATTGATATTGTTTCTATTATTCACTTTTTAGTATTGTTTTTTGTTTGTTTTTTGCGGGTGAGAGTTAGATCTATCTTTTATTAGATGACTATTTTCCTCTTTATAATGACAATTCTTTGCTCAACGAAATTGCTTTCAATTCAAACAAGCAAAGTGAATTTATTATTTTTTGTACAGAACATAACATGCTTAACCAACAAAATTTAAAGAATTAGTGTAACTCAAGTTATACAAATATTTTCATGAAATGTTCAAAAAAATTAATTTAGTTAAGATTTAAATTCTATTAAATATATATATATATATATATATATATAGTTTATTTATTTTAATTAATGGCGCAGTCTAGAGTTGTACAGCAGATTATTCAAGATTTTTTTTAATTTTTAATACTACACTGTACCCTAAAAATTTTATATTTAACAAAGAATTTTTTTTAATATTTTTTGTGGCTCATATCATTGAGTGAAGCTTGCCACCTATTTCAGATCTGATAACAAGTTAGTTTTTAAGATATTTATAAATTTTCTAAGCTATGGTTTTGATTTCGGATTCATTTCAAAACATTTTTTCACTCTTAAATTGAATTAATTAAAAATATTTTTGAGCACAATAAATTTTTTAATGTTAAATGTTTATTAACTTCTGTTTTCATTAGTAAAATCATTTCCGCTTGATTATATTTTGAGTTCTCATAATTAATTAATTAAAATTGATTTCAAAGTCGACTTTTGTTTTAAAAATAGTTTATATTACTTCTTTCTTTATCATTAATTTTTCCTGTTGAGAAAATGTCATGGCGAAAACGTTCTCTATTGCTGTGAGTAACAAAATCTCAGAGATGGATTACTACTGAAAATGATGTATCTAAAAGTCAGTCTTCAGCTGATACTGCAGTTAGACTTCCGAATACAAGTATTTTGAATTCAAGTATTGCAGATAAAACTGAATATTTCCTTGATGTACCGAACTAAATTATACTAAACATATTGTAGTACTATATTTTAGTATTTTAAAGTCGTACAAGAGCTAAAACTTCCTAAACTGCCCGATTTAAAACTGAAACAAATTAAATTTTATGAACAAACTGGCCATTTTCAGCTTAAGTTAGCATCATTATTTTTTTTGTACATAAATGTTTTGTGTTTCAAAACTTTTGTGAGAATACTAGCTTAAGATTAAGCTGAATAAATTGCCATCTTAGCAAATGCAATCAATATTATGCAAAAATATATTTTGCATTAAAAATATTATTTTCAGTCACATTTAATTAAAATATTGTTTTAATGTAGAACATACCTTGTAAAATAACATATTAAAAATTAGAGTTTTAAGGGCATTATAAGTTTTTGTTTTATGCATTTACAAACTTTAAATGCGTTTTTCTCCGACTTTCAGTTTTCAGTGTTTTCAAATCCCTAAGGCTTTTCTTTTGTTCATTATATAGCCTTGAAATTTTTTGTATCTACTTCCAAACTTATTTTCTGTAAAAGTTAGTATGAATTTAGGGCTGAGATCTCTAGTTATTTTTTTTAAAAAAATGCTAAAGCTACTATTTAAAAAATTTTCGTGTTTTTTCTAGGTTTTTTTGTAGAAAAATAATTATTAAAAGTCAACAAGGGAATAGATTTTCAAATGCATTCTAACTTTTGCTTGCAATAATCTAAAAAACATAACTAACTTAAAATGACTAAAAATTTTTAAAAATTGAGCATTTTATAAGAGTTTAAAAAAACTTCAAAATATTCTTAATTTTTTAAAATTGTAAGACAATGGCTGGTTAAACAGACTTTTTACAGTAAGAATCATATTAATATTATAATCTGAATATAAAACCTAAATTATTTTTACTGTTACTGTCTCCAAAAATTTTTTTTGAAAAAATGTACTGAGTAATCTTAATCGTAAAAAAGGACGAGAACATCATCTTCAAAATTCTATACCACGCCGCACTAGAGGAAGAGTCTTAAGTATATTAGATTTCTTGAATAACATTTTTAATGACGCAAAAGTGTTTGCAACTAATCAAAATTATAACTGTTATATTTATGAATTTTATATCTACAACTAAGTGTCTAGAGCCTTTGTTGAACAACAAAATAAGTAAAATCTATTATTATACTTTTTATTGTCATATTTTATATTTCTGGTATTATAGAATATCAATATATTAGGGGTTTTGAATAATTATATAATCTTGTTGAAACGTACAGATTAAGGTGTGATGTTAAATAATAAAAATCAATGAGAACTGCATACTTTATAATTAAAATGTATGGTTTCGAATGTTTACAATTAATATTTTAAGAAGCATTTGTTTCTTAGAATATGAATAACGTATCAAAAGTCATAGTACAACCATAAATTCAAAATCCGATTATTCAAAAAAATGTAATAACTGAAAAAAAATCGAAATATATAGTTTGTTTCTGTCTAAGAATGTAAGTTTAAATTTCATTTAAGTTTAAGTTAAGTTTTATTAAGTTTAAATTTCATTATTTTATTTTCAAAAAAGCTTATTTTTTTTACTGGGCTTACAACACATTCAAAAAAATTTTTTAAAAAGTTTCATATAACAAAATTACTTCTTACTTTGTCTGGGCATATAAGTCTATATTTCATTTTATTATTACGAAAAGTAAGTATTAATTTGAATTTGCCTATTAGATTTATTAAGCTATTTAGGATCCTTCCTTTGAGATCCTAAAATATCATGCAGTTGTAGTTTTTAAAAGCAACATTTAAGTTTTACAGTTTGTTTTTAAGAAAATTCATTAAAGTAAATAAAAATTGCATGAAGATTAAATAATTGTGCTTTCTAAAATTAATTTTTGAGGGTAATATTTCTACCTATGAAAAAATTAAAAAAAACTATTAGCACCGTTGTATCAAAATTCATCGAAAAATTATACACTATTTATCTTATCCTTTTTAAAATATTACTAATTATACCATATTAATCAAATAAATATTACCAAGGATTTATAATGACATTTTACAAGGAGGTTTAACTTAAACCTACTATGTATCATTTCTTGAATATAATGATAAATTAAAAAATTAGCAAAAAAGGTTTTAAATTAAAAAAAATTAACAATTCACTCTATAAAAACATAAAAAAATACATATATATTGGATTACATATTATTTAAAGGAATACATTATTTAACGGAAATCAAGCTCAGCTACTATTTCTATTTCTATTTAAATTTAATTTTCTAGAAAACATTTTAAAAAGTTGAATATATAACATTTAATACAACTAACATCAATTTTAATAATTATATGTGTAATTAGTCCTGTGAAAAATAAATAAAGTGTAGAATAATGGCTAAAGTAATAGTATACAACATTAATGAGCTGTTAAATAATTCGACTTTTTAGTGTAAACAGGCGAATTTTGTGGGTAAACATTTACCGAAATATATCTTAAGAAGAGAATCGCTGTGTTGTCGGAAGGAAAGTTAACAAAAATTTCGACGATACTAAGTAAAATATTAAAAGGGACCATTAATTATTCCGTTAATTTAACCCAATAAGGACATTTTCTAAACTCTAAACGCACTCTTAAAGACTTTAATCTAATATTTGAGATAATTATTTTCAAAAGTAAGCAAACTCCTTATATTTATATCTATTTCCTAAGAAATAAAATTATTTCCTCATACAACGTATTCTGCTGTGGAATTATTCAGCGAATTCTGGCCGAAGTACTGACTTTTTAAAAAGATTTTCTGCTAATTTACAAATTGCATTTAATAAGAAATTTGGGGATTCTTTTAAGTGATCTTTTAAGAGATTCTTGGACAGATTCTTGAAAGCTTCCCTGCTTTTACATACTTAAGTCTTAATTTGTCTAGAAAAGACATCTAAACAAGACTAAAAGTATTAATTATTGTTAGCTTTAAGAAGTACTTTTAGCAGAGACAAGTAGTTTGAAACAATAATTTTTACAAAAATAGATCGTTAGTTCAGCATAAATTATATTCTCAAGAAAGGAAGCTGTATGTATGCTAAAGAGTATAACTTAACGTTTATTAAATATTAATTTAACGATAAGCATACATTTAACATAAAATACATCATGGAAAATAAATTGAAAAAAAATTTTGTATATCATTTCTGCAATACATATATATAATCAATAATCATACTCACTAAACTACCATTAATCTAATAAAGCAAAGAAATAAATAGATGTATAATACAGTGCTTCTCAAACTCTCTATACTTGCGACCCAATTTTTAATCATAATTTTCATCGCGCCCCCCTTCCACAAAATAACAATTTATTGAATTAAATAATAATATTTTTGACGTAAAGCTGTAATACGACTTTAATTATAAACCGTTCAAATTATCAAGGTAAGTATAAATTTTGTATATAATTTTAGGATATGCCCATAGGGTCACCGGTAATTATTAAACTTATTCTTAACTTAATACTGTTAAATTAATTATGAAAAACATATTGCACAGTACTGATACTTTATAAGTGTATTATATCAGTCTAAATATATATTTGACTTTTTATTATCTCAGAATATATTTTGTTTTGCTTCCTTTCAGTAAATTAATAATTTTTTTAAAAAAATCTTTTGTTTTCGACTTTTCGATATGCTCGCGCCCCCTTGTAGGGTTATCACGCCCCCCTAGGGAGGCGCGCCCCACAGTTTGAGAAACACTGGTATAAGATATATAACTAGACAGTATAAATTAAAAATAAGATAGCCTAAGTAATATAATAGTAAACTCTTAGCCTTAGGAACTAAGATAATAAGGTTAAACATAGTTTTAAAACTAGCCAACCTTCCCCGATATTTCCTGAGCTGCAAGGATTAGAAAACAGTGTAAGAATAAGATTTCATAAATACTAAAGATAATAATTCTAATGCTAAAGGAATAATAATAGAAAGATTAAAATTACATTACTTGCTAAACACCAAGGAAAAACTACCAAGTGAAGAAAAAAAAATCTACATACAAGCCAGAAAATTAAGTACCAAAATGAACTAGTAATTTTTAAAAAATCAATGTATACCAGCACAACAATACTTCTAGAATGAAAACTTCATGTCTAAACAGGATTAGTACAATAAGCACACATAAAGAAAAAATTATAAAATATTAAAAATCAAATTAAAATATACATAAATACTTACACACATAGATTTATATATAAAACGTTAAATATCAATACCTTCACTTCAGATGACTTTATTTATTTTATTTTTATTCCTTGAATTAGTTTTAAAGTTATTAATATATAAAAGCAATCTTATGCCAAAAACTAAATGTGGGGAATATTTCTCATTTTTTTTATACGCACGCTATTTATATCTTTTTTCCGATACATTTTGTCATAAGAAATTATTTTTCATTTTGTTAAAAAATGAAACAAGTTACAGTAGAAGTAAGTGCTATCAGTATTGAATTTTGTATAACATTTTTTATTAACTGCTGCATATTCGAGAATGGTCATAAATTACTATTTACAAAATTGGCATTCTCGTAGAGATTCCTTTATTAGTAATGATACAAACAGAAAAAATGTAAAAAAATGAATCGCCGAAATTGTTTTATAGTTGAATGAGGTATTAAAAAACAATTGTATAAATAAAAAACATTTAAAAAATAGTTGTAAGGCATAGATGTATCTCATTTAATTTTGATATGTAAAATCCTTGTAATGTAAAATATGTTTAGAACGAATTTCCCAAAATAATTATAAAATTCTTCAAAATAGAATAAATCAGAATAAAAAAAAAAGAAAACTCATATTTTCCTCATTTCTACTATAAATGTTAATGAGAAACAAATTGTTTTAAGTTGTAGATATAGTTTGGAATATTAAAGATTCATTAATTTGCAGTGTATTTTAATGATGAATAAAAAAACTACAGCTTTACATTCTTATTTTGTTTTACGTATAGAAGTAGTAGGAAAAATAAAATTTTAGTACGTCTTAAAAAAAAATCCAGTTCAAACAAATTAAAATGGATATTAAGAACAAAAATTTAAATTTCTCTTACATATTTTTGAGCTTTATTTCTTAATTCTTTTTTCTTTTATTCTTAAGCACTTGAAATCTTCTTATTTGCACTCATTAGTTTTAAATTCTGATCAGAAAAACTTAATGATTCTGGATTTAGCCCTCTTTGTTTTTATTATTCCAGTAAAACCCGAAAAATAAGTCTTATATAATTACATATTTTAAATACAGCAAAAAATTTTTTTATACCTTCCTTATCCTTTTAATCAGTACCATTCGATCGATGAGTTCTGCTTTTAGAAAAATATAACTCTCTCTTAATAATCTATGTAAGTCCTTTCCGATTTTTTTGCCTGTCTGTCTAGAGTACTTAATTGAAATAAAAAAAAAAGATTTTCGAGAAAATGTTAGAACTTCACCACTTTGAACATGAAAAGAAGCGCAATTTATCCATTTAATTAGAAAATGGATATTACCCAGATAAGATTGAATGCCATAAAATAAATTTGATCCTATTTATGTAAGAAAAATTGAAACAGCAAATGATCGGCAATCGAGATTAAATATCAAGCAGTAATAATTAAGAATGGTGTTTTTTCCTCATGTTTCTCAAGAAAATATTCCTTTAATTGCACAGATTTACGTTTATTAGGAGCAATTTAAAAGTTTCTTAAAGGATTACATGAATATTTAGAGGCTGTGTTAATGAAAAAAATATCTAGAAACTCCACGATTTCCAATTAGGATTGCAAAATGTAATCCTTTGTGTCAGGAATGGAACTTAAAATTAAACTTAAAAATATAAAAATGTCGTATTATAAATATTAAGCTGACTTAAGACAGTTCTTAATAATTTATATAAAAGTTGAGCTTAACCAGTTTTTTGAGGCCAGTCAACCTTCTACCTTTCTGTTTATAATACTGAGTGAAGTCATATTGAAAAAAATGGATAAAAATTCTAAATCCATTCCAAGAATAAGGCAACTTACCAAAAGTTGAATTCAAAAATGCATGTGTCATGATATATATATATATA
>BMAV01015310.1:1256491-1267553 GCA_019973955.1 Trichonephila inaurata madagascariensis | reverse complement strand
TTTTGTATTAATTATATTCGATTGTAGAACTGATCTGATAAATAGAAAAATTACATGAAGAAGAAAAATAAATATTATTTCTATCCATACAATAGAATCATAGACTTGCTTCATCATGTATACAAAAAAATACTGTCGTGTTGGTTGTAATTCATAAAAGAATTAATGCCATACTTTGAAAAGGCATGTATTTGCATTTGATCCAGTGCGAATTAATTTAAATCATATTAATAAAAAACGTATATAAAAAGTATTAGCAGTTTAACCTTTTTTTTTATAGAGAACTTCATTTTTCTTTTTGAATTATAGAAAACGCAAAATATTATAATCTTCACACATTTTTATGAACACGTTAAATAATGCAATTATCAGCAAATAAAAAAATATTCAATCCTTTATAGAATGTTTTATTTTTTATTTTGAATTGAATTAAACGAGAAAAAAATATCGTTTTCGCTTATGGATTAAATGGCTAAGTGGAAAGAAATACGATATTTATATATGTATAATTTAATTCAATACGTGACATGTGAGCTTAAGGCACTCGTTATCCAACACAAAATTCTACCTCCCATATTACCATATTGTTTCTTTTGTTTAACTGAAGGTGTTTCGTAAACAACAAATCTCCTCCGGCTTCTTGAAATGTCAATCGGCTCCATTGAAAGCCTTCTCCCGCGAAAACGCCAGCTGCCACTGCGAACTTGATCAGCTGCACCTCCATGCTACCCGACATAAATTAAATAAATTTATTTTAAGTTCATAAGTTTAAGAGAGCTAAAAGCTTGCATGTATGTCCTTTCTATTTAATTAGAGACTCAGCCCTTAGTTATCAAGTTAATATTCCATTTTTCTCTACGCATTCTGTTAAGAAGATTTACTTTCTTTTCTTACGGTGATAAGGAGATGATAAAACAAAAATTGTGTGTGTGCGAGCCATCAACGTAACCTGAATATTTTCAATGATAATTCGGGATTTCGTTCGGGGAAAGCGTTCTTAATATTCTTTCCTCTTTTCTTATTTACCCCAAAAACTTATTTAGATTATTATTTTTGTTGATTCAGAATCAGTTTTGAAAATATTATGCAACTCAAAATTCATTGTTATAAATATGTAAATAAATGTATAACAGGAAATGTTTATATAACATTATTACTTGTGCACAATATCTGAAATGCTGCAAAATTTTTAAAATTATATATATGTATGAGATAAAATATATTTTTGTTTTAAGAAGCTCATGATCAAAAAAGTTTGGAGACAACTGATCAAAGAATATATTCTAATCTAAAGTACAAAAACTTTTATAAATTGTGAAGTAAGATCACATACATAAAGACGTAAGTTAAAGAAACAACTAATTCGCCACACACAGAAAGGTGCTAAATAAAATACACTATACACATGATTTTGACTATTTAGCAACACAATTTTTTAAAAGGTTAGCGGAATATCTGTTAAGATAAAATATTAATGTTTCTTTCTTGAAAATATCTGCATTTAATCAACACCGTCTAAATTTGAAAATAAGATTTTCTGTTCATGTAATATACATTGCTGAGTAATTTAATATAATGTATACTATGACGATAAGAAGTATATTAGTATTGTTAATGTTGATGTTTAATTCGTACAGCTACACTATTCTGGAAAAAAAGTACTGTTTAAAAAAATAAACTTTCTAGTATTTCAATTTATAACAACCAAATTCCGAAGAAAAAAGAACTGTTAAATAATGATAAAAATCGCATAAATAAAAAAATCACAAAAATAATGATCAAGTTTGCATTAAAATTCAAAACCAAGGTTTTTATATAATTTCATTGCATAGAGCAGAAATATTAATAAAATATTTTAAATAAAATTGATTCACTTGTTCAAATACATGAAATAATTGCTTCAATGATAATTTTAATATCCATTGCAAAACATATATTTCAGTTTATTTTTTTAAAGTAATTATATAACATTTATTAATTACTAACATTATTAAGTTTAAAAAATATTAAAAGTTATTTATAAAAATATTATATAATTCTATATCATTATTAAATTAAAGTAATATTAAAAACAATCACCATAAAAAGTGAACATATAACACACAAGTTCATATAGCAGTCATATAACATAAGCAGTCAAATAGTCAATGAGAAAAACAAATTCAAAACAAATCACTTACTTGTAATTGTTATTGCGCAGAGGATCTTACTCTTCCCTCAAAGAAAATCTTGAGCGGAAGTTAACATTTCAAAACATTTTTAAAGCGAATGTCCCGCGTCTTCCATTTCTGTAAAATTTCAATTTTAATTTAACTTTACATTGAGAGTCCCAGAAGACCTCGCTGCGAACGCTCTGACTCTATCTGGGGGGTGTCATAGCTGTCAGGCCCTTTATATAAGCATCGCTTTTTTTCTCCCGTAGAGCGAGTAGCGGGAGGCTTGCGCAGAATATCTTCTGCCCGTTCTCTGAAGCCCTAGTCGCAGACGATTTCTGTAGGCGTACTAGAATTGACAACACGCGAGAAGCCTGCGCGCAGGAGTGATCGGCGTACAGCGCCGTGTAGCGGTTGGAGGCGGAAACGGTACTATCAGGGCAACAGGTTGTTTCCGGAACACGGTTTCAGACTTAATCGGATATTTTTACGACAACGAATAATTGATTAATCAAGTGTAAAACTAAATTATCGAGCAATACAAAGCAACTGAAAGGCGTTTGCAGAACGCAAATAAATTTTAACTTCTAGAATGTTTATTATGAGGTAATTACAAGCTGTTAATGAAGAAATGAATTGATTTAAAGTACCAGAAATAATCACATTTTTGTAGTAAATAATAATTTTGTTTTATTTTAGACATACCAGAAAAATTATTTTTTAATCAGTCATCAATTTATCAATAGAGTTACGAAGAAATTTTAAGAGAAGTCAAGTCCTCTTTTATAAAGGTTTATTTTGAAAGACCATTTCTAATCAAATCTAAGGAAATCTGTTTACTTTACACGTTTGATGTTTCAAGCTGTTCAATTTTCTTTTGCAGAATTTTAATTTCTGAATTCAGATAGGAAAAACATTTTTATGTCTGATAAACATCTATTTATTACGTTGCTTAAAAAACCACTCTTTGGGTAGATAGTATTGACTGCATGCTGTGTGATAAATTTTTCGCATATTGCAGAGGCAAGGAGAACATTAAAAATTTTAATTAATTTTTTTCAAGCAAATTAA
This sequence comes from Trichonephila inaurata madagascariensis, assembly GCA_019973955.1. Lineage (NCBI taxonomy): Eukaryota > Metazoa > Arthropoda > Arachnida > Araneae > Nephilidae > Trichonephila > Trichonephila inaurata. Next base: position 1,264,329 of record BMAV01015310.1, on the reverse strand, counting down.
ATTTTTCAGAAGGCATGTCAGGAATAATTATTTGTAAGTATGATATATACATCTGTCGTGCTTTGAAATACCCACTGAAGACAAATATAATCACATCTATCAATGAATTATTATATATTGTTAAAATGATTTATTTCTTATGAAACATGAAATAAATTCTTCCGTTGATGAATTCAATTTTTTTTTTCAAAATAAAATTGCATGGTTATAAAAATAAATATGTTATAGATTAATACAAGTTAAATAAAAATATTTTTGGATTTATAGAACACATAGGATATCTTATTGTACAAAATCGCCTGACGCAAGTAATTGCTTTTTGGTTAGACCAAAAAATAAGAATTCTCAACTCACATGATTAAGTCTAGTCGGTAATAAAGATTATTTTTATTTCATCGGCGTTTCTAAAAATATGGGGCACGACCATCTAGGCGGGCGGGATAACCAAACGAGGGAGGAGCAAGCATTTCGAAAAGTCTAAAATTAAACATTAAGAATATTGTTAATTTACTTAAAGGGAGAACAAAACAAAATACACATTCAGACATAATAAAAAATAAAATAAGTATTTACACTGGTATAATATATTTATATATATATTACAATGTACTTAATAATTAATTTTACAATACATTTACGATTTTACAAATTAAGAACAAGTTTAATAATTACCAGTGACCCCATGGGCTTGTCATATATAAAATTATATAAAAAATTTAATATTTATCTTGATAATTTGTATAGAGTTTATAATTAAAGAGTCGAATAATAGCGTTAGCATCAAAGTGCATTATTATTGAATTCAATACATTGTTATTGTATAGAGGGAGCGCGAAGAAAATTATATGATTGAAAATTGAAAGTTTGAGAAGCACTGCATTATATATACATAATAATGCAGAAATCGTTTTCTTAAATTTCTTAGTATAAAATGTATTTGTTGATTATGGTACAAATATTACGTTAGAACAATTATACACAAACTGGGAATTTCAAACTGACAACTGTGGTGAGACTGTATTATTTTGTCATGTCTGTCATCCGTGTCTGGGCTTAGGACAACCAATATAAGTCAGATTGTGCCTAGGTTATTGAGATTGATAGTCACACACATTTATTTGTTATGAGTTACAATTTGTACGAATATATGGCGAAGTATACTACATACTGTCTGCTTAAAAGGGTCGGAAGTGGGTCCTACTTTTGCATAAGTACCTAGAGTCTCAAAAATGTTAAGACGTTACTGGTAGTGCCTGTATATGGTAGTATTGAGAGTTCTACGTGGTACACATGTAGATCTTGAAGCCCACCCATAAAGAGTCTGCCCCCCATATAAGAACACCCCCTGCGGAGGTGCCGCTTTTTCGTATGTTAGATGGAAGCCTTCGAGTGTTTGCTTCTCTTCATTTGTAAACACTTCGAGACGAATTCATCAAGGAACTGAACAGATCTCCTTCAATTTTCTTTCTAGTGCATATGACTGACTACTTGCTCAATTGTTACGTTCCTGTAACAGGAGGTAAGCGGGATGCATAAAACCATCATTCCAAACATACAGAACCCTTCATGCAACCTTCTGCGTACTGTCATAGCAGATACTTTCCTTTATGCAGCAGAAATAACCTTTGATCTAAGGTGAAATGGAGTTGCTGTAATGTTGCAACGAGCACCCAGTTGCAAGTAACGATCATCAGAAGATGTGGTAACACTTTCCTTAACTTAAATTGCTCCTTAAGAAGCTTAATCAGTAATTAGAAAATCGTTCAACAACTTGCTCACCTCAAAACAGTTGAAATTCAGATATCTTACAACGTCAGACCGTCGTTGACTTGCTTCTAGACGGCCTCTAAGGCTATATAACGCAATTCTGCTGACAAGTGTTGTCTAGAATACATTTTTATTCTGTGGATATCTCGAAAATGTTTAATGTACCCATGTTTGTTTAACAAAATTCTTCTAAAAAAGTATGATTTCAAACCGTATCGTGTTTACATAAATCGATGGCAGCACCACTACATTGTATATTGCTACTGGACGCAGCACATGCTTTTATTTTTAGAATATCAAATTTCAAGAATGTTGAAGCATTGTTAGCCAATTTATTGCAAATTTTCAATCGTTTGCTTAACTTTCTGAAAACAATATATTTTATCCGTTGTCTTGGATAAGTTAATGTTTATTTATAAAATAAAATTCGTTACAGAGCTCGACGTACATCATGTGATACATACAAAATCGATAACAAGTACAACTTTATGTCTACCAGAAAATATCTTTTTTAAAATATAAATAAATATATACATGAGGCCTGATATAATAAATGAAGTTTAAGGCATTCTAAATCACAAAATTTTCTTATTGAAATGAATAATTTCTTTTCACAGATGTGTTATTTTTAAATAGTTTTGCTAAATGGTAGGGGAGACCGGGGCAAGATGAAGAGTGGGACAAGACAACGAATGTCTTGTCCCACCCTTCAACCGAACACTACTGGCTCTCCTATTGACCGTTCGTTAAACAATAATATAGAGAAGCTGAAATCGCCATTTTTGTGTTAGTTGTGAAGCTTTGATTGCTTACCGCTGCCCCGATATAACTTATATGCATGTGTAAATAACCTCTGCTACAGATACAGTCAAGATATGTCATTTATATTTAATATTTATGAGTAACTTAGTTTAAATACTACATATTACCACGAATAAATGTCAATTAATAGACTTCCTTTATGGAAATGGAAACGAATATTTTTAAACAGGCAGTCCGGGGCAAGATGATGAGCTCGTCATCTTGCTCCGTGTTTCGGAATTTATTAAACTAACTATGTTGTCTATTCTATTAAATCCTGTAACACTTGTTTATCTGTGTTTTTGTCCGCTTGACCTTGCGCTTCTATCTTTTCTGGGGCTAAGGGGTGCATCGGATCGGGGAATGTGTCGTTCGAAAGGGGGCGAACAGAGGGTGACATTTTTGCCATCCGCTAACAATTTTATGGCAACTTATCCAGGGGAAACTATCATAGACAAAATTATTAGTGAGTGTTTGAGCACCGCTTACTTCAGAGCAGCCAGCTACAGTTGGAAATACCGTTAAAGGGTTTAAAAAATGTGGGATTGAGACTTATAAATCCTCTTGTGTTTAGCGAACATGACTTTGCTGCTTCAAAAGCTACGGACCATGATGTTGTTGACGATGAAACTGTGAATAATAGGGCTAATCCTCAGACCATGGTAGTAGAAAACCAACATATAAATCCTCCAGAAGAACCAGAACATATGGAAAATGCTGATTACGAAGCACTAAAGAATCCTAATAGTATTTTTTTGTTTTGTTTCAAACCATTGCCTAAAGCAACACAATGTGAGGGGGGGGGGAAAGAAAAGGCAAAAAAGTGAGCTCAAGCATTCTTACAATCTCACCCATCAAAGAAATGTTAGAACAAAAGAAAAAGCAGAAGGAAAAACAGGGAACTTAAAAAAAACAGAGAAGCCCGTGAAGCTAAAAAGGGAGTAAAAAAACTCAAACTAAATTCCTGTAGGTCTAAGTCTATGAAATTCAGGCCAAATAGTCCAGTTGCATCAACTTCAAAGGATGTTGTTATAAGATGTCCTGCTTGTGAAGAGAAATATTGTGACCCTTCAACAGAATAATGGATCCAGTGCTGTAAATGCCAAGAGTGGTGGCATCAGGAATGTTCTAATTATGAAAATTTGTGACTATTGTTAACTGTACAACTAAACATTTCAACATTACGTTATAATGCATTATACTTAGTTTGATACTTTGTAAGATGTAAAAAAGAGTTATCATTTGTTAAACCATGTAACATATTCAAAAGGTAAAATCTGTTCAACTTTTCTCAGTGTTGTTATATTTCTTCAAAGACAAATTCATCTTGCCCCAGTACTGGAGCAAGATGATTGTTAAGGTTCTGAAAAAATAAAATTATCCTTTGTTTTTGTTTTTTTCTTTATTTGAAAATTAAATGGTAATGTATTTAATACTACAAAGGACCACTCTAACACTTCATGCAAAAATAATTTTTTTTTTATCCTTAAAAATAAATTAATAAACAACAAAAGCTGTTAACATAGTCATTTTGCCCCGGTCTCCCCTATAATATTTCTATTTAAAATTATAATTGATTAATGTAAGCGCGCGAAACAATTCCTGGAATACTACATAGTATTCACATGCATCTTTTAATTAGAAATTATTATTTTTGAAATACTTAATCCATAATGCTTGGTGAGAGGAACTTTTCCAAAATCACATCTAATTGAATTCATCGGGAAAAAATATTTCTTCTCTCTCTATATATATACATATCGTTTTGATTAGATGTGATAAGGTAGTTATGGCATTTCAAAATAAAGCAAAATAAAGATTCTTGATATTGATCACATCGTGTATTTTATTTTAATGTCCGGAAATATATTTGAGCATAGGCTTCGCTCTAAGAGTAAGAAATACAAGAGAAGGAATATTCAAATTCCACAGTTAAATGCTCCAAGGAAAAACTGGGGGGAAAACCGTAGTTTAAAATGTATAATCACTTGTTAAAGAGAAGGGAAATATTAGTTATTTATATAAATTACATCATTGTTTAGGGAATATTTGAAATCAGCTAATAAGACACCTGCAAGCCTTCAATTATATTCTATTACTTAGAATCACTAATAAATATATCAAAATTTTAAGGTATAATCTTTTTAAGGGCTCACAGGACTCTTAACAGATATCCGTGCACTCCAAAAAGGCACACTTCTTCAAACCAATGTAACTTAGCAATAAAACGAAACAATATTTTAAAATTTTTACCACAAGATAATCATATATATATACATTATTTCGTAAAATTTCAGAGAATTTGGAATGAAATTCAAAAAGTTATAAAGAAATAAAAATAAGACAATTTTTCAAAAATATGAAAATTAGTATTTTACACCGCGTAGGATTCTGAAGTACAAAATTGATCAAAATTTACAAAATTAATTTTACTTGGTATACAAATGCTCACTTTTGAAGTTATATACACTTTTAAGAAATTTAGAGAAAAAGAATATTTTTTGTATACAATTATAACGAAAATTTTATAACTTTTAGAAAAAAATTAATTAAAATTAAAATAAAGTAGATTCTATTATATTTTTTTTTTTTTTTGAAAATTGATGTATAAGTTATGAAGAGCCTTATTTTGAACACGTGTATAAAATTTCAAATTGTGATACCATAAATAAATTCTGAGAAATCCTGCGCGGAAGCTTAAGTTTTTTGTTTTGCGAAAAATGAAGTTAAAGATAAGAAAGAGATAGGGTTTTCGTTTAAGTTTCACTACTTATTTCTCAATAACTTCGGAAGTGTTCATAGTATCAACACAATTGCAGTACCAAAATGCTCAGAAATATTGAGGCTGTAACATATGTTTTTTTTTTTCAAAAAATTGAAAAATTTTCAATTTAAGAGTCCTATGAGCCTTTAACGAGGAATCACTAATATATATAAATCTAGAAAAATAATATTTTTAATGCTCTAGAGAAAAAGATATATATTAAGACGCATTTTGAAATAGAGTATTCGGGTTTATGAATTATATATTATAAGGGAAATTCGAATCTGGAATGCATATTAATTTAATTTATTTACACCCTCATATATATCTGTGTGTTTGTGTTAGAATATCTATGTATTATAAATTAGATATATTTTATATTAAAAAAACTTAAGAATTTATGTATATTACTTTCCATGAAATTTCAGTAAACAGGGATCAATGTATAGTGAGACATTGCATGTTATAGAAACGTATTTTGTTTTCATGTTCTTTAGTAAAGACGAAGGTAAAGTCCATTTCTCTGTTGTCAAGCTAGCATATGGTCACCAACTTTAGTCCAGTGCTTCTCAAAGTTGTAATATTCGCGACTCAATATTCAATCATAATTTTCATCGCACCCCCCTCATACAATAACAATGTATTGTATTCAATAATACTATACTCTGACGCTAAAACTCCGATACGACTTTAGCCTCTTAAGCACCCCCGGCGTATATAAACGTCTTCCTAAGACAAAGCATTTATTTCTCCGGACGTATATATACGTCTTTCCGAAGTACGATCTTTTCTGCACACAGCTATCAATAAATTTATTCCGCAGGCTTTGAAATACATTTAAAAGACCTTGACAATGTTTGCGAAGGATTTACATATTTCAGATTATTTGCTTTATATTTCTCCCCCCCCCCCCACAACACGCCCCGTCGGCACGTCGACGGGGAAAGCGGGTGGCATTGGGAAGCGAATCGCGTAACTTTTATTCGGCACAGTTAAGGGATTAATTATAAACCTTACAAATGATCAAGATAAGAGTTAATTTTTGTTTTTAATTATATATATGCGACACAAGCCCATGGGATCACTGGTAATTAATATACTTGGTCTTAGTATTGTTAAATTAATTAAAAATACGTTGCGTAGTCCTGATACCCTTATAAGTATAATATATCAGTGTAAATGTGTATTTTATTTTTTATTATGTCAGAATGTATTTTGTTTGTTTACTTTCATTAATTTCTTTTTTAAATAATCTTTTGATTTCTACTTTTCAATATGCTCGTGCCCCCCTCGTAGAGTTGTCACGTCCCCTAAGGGAGGCGCTCCCAACAGTTTGAGAAACACTGCTTTAGTCAATCATTCGTCATCTGGAATAGTTTTCTTGCTACTCAGGGAACTTACATGTCGCCCTTTGCACTTGCGACTTGAAAATCCAGATACCAATTGCCATGCCAGCCGGAGTGCTAGCAGCACAAATTATATACGGTAAAATAACTTTTCATGGACATTTAAAAATTAATTAAGTTGGTGGGAACAGTTAAAATAAATCACAATGGTTCAATAATAAGGTCTTAGTGCTCATTTTTACGTGGGAACATGAGCACTATCCATTTCAGAAAAGCATTCTAATTAAACTCTCACGGAAGTCTTTCGGTCGAAGAAACTCCATTAGAACAAAACTTTGTGAAATCCTGTTTTCAATAGGAAATTGTTTCTGGTTTCGAAGAAACTGGAACTTTCAATTTCAAACTAATCATCCATTCTGTTTATTTCGTAAACAATATCCTGGAATACACTTATGGAAATAACTTCTTTTATCTTCTAAAAATTATGCCTGGAAAAACATTTTTCTATTCCTTTCACTACTCCTAGGGTAGAATAAGGATAAAATGATTTAATGAATAAATTTACGTTCAGCGAAGAAAATATTGACAGAATATTTCCAAATAAGTAAATATTTATTTCGCTTTTCTTAATATATTCTACATGACATTAAATCAATTTATTACGCTGAATAGCTTCAGAAATTTTAAGCGTGTATAAAAAAAAAGCTTATGTATTCAGATTACATATTTTGATTGAATATGATTTAAGGTATTTATGCATCAATGAAGATTTTTACTTTCATTTCATTGCATTTTTTTTAATTCAGTTCAACGCAAGCTATTTAATTTTACTTTCATTCGATTTCGCCTTGTAAATCTAATTTATTGAATAATAGTCATATTTTGTGAAAGGAATTGCTCTAATTTATATTTCGCGTGGTTTTAAAATTATGTAAAATGATGTTTGATGAGAGAAAGGTTGCATAAAGCTATAAAAAAGGTTTCTTTTATCCTGTTTTGCCCTTTCCTCGCTTTGAATTCAATTTCGGAGAAAATTAGGAATTCTCGAAAGAATTATTTTTATTCAAGCGATCGGAATAAACATCTTTTCTTTCTTTTGTCCTTTTCTTTACTTCTATTTAAAACAAGGAATGTAAGAATTCTTTTTTGGATCAAAATTT
>BMAV01015310.1:1229378-1251491 GCA_019973955.1 Trichonephila inaurata madagascariensis | reverse complement strand
TATAGTATTGTATTTAATATATATATATATATATATATATATATATATAAAATAGGTCTCCAGTTTAGTCCAAAGACTTTTGTATCTACATTTGTTGTGTCTCTTGATTTCCAATCTTCTTTCTTCTTTGGCTTTGTAGGTTTTACAACTTTTCACTTGATATCTTATTTCATTTTATTATACTATATATATATATATATATATATTCAAAAAAATAACCAGGGAAAAGTTAGTATACCTAAAGAATCTTTTATCTTACATAATCGGAAGAAATAAATATGAACTAGAAATAAAAAAAAATTCTATACGAATGATCTGATCAGCATAGTAGAAGAAGTATAGAATTACACGAAGTGAAGAAGATTAAACTGAGAAATTTTTATTAAAATTCATAAACAGGCATGTATTAATTTGACATAAACAGTAAAAGAATAAACCACAAATTGAATGGATTAGTAACAAGTTCGAGATCAGTATTACGGAAAGGTATGGATCTGACTCATTTGAGCTATACTAAAATGCTTTGAATCAAAATTAGTTACTATACAACTAAAAATTAAGTGAAAACAGAGATTTAGAGATTAATTTGATAAACGACTGATATATTAGTGGGTCCCCCCCCCCATAAGGACAACATGGTGGGCAATTTTGAATTTCCTGGCAACGCCCCTTATTTATAGCCCTTCTTCCTGTTTCGATTATCTTCCATGAATGTAAATAATATCTGCAAGACATATCCAGAATTTCTTAGTTGTCAATTAATTCCTTTACATCCAGATTTCACAGCTTTTAACGCTGCCTATTAACACTGCACAAAAATTTTCATAAATGCCATTTTTTCAATTACATCACGCATGCAATTAGAAAAACGCAATCCCGCATGTAATTTCAAATTATGTTTGATTCGGTATAATAAAATCCAAATAGTCCCGGCATTTTTTTAAACAAAACCCGACAATCTTATATACTGTATTAAAAATCATTTTTTAAGCCTACGTAAGAACTAATTATTAAGTTAATGAGTTAATTTGTTTCTTTGTTTTTTTCTATTTAAAATATAAAAGTAGGATTTTTTCACTCTATTCTACTATTTCAATTACTTAAACATTTGACTCCGAACTAGAATTGTTCATTTTTTAAAAAATCAAGCAATCTTTTTTCTCTCGCCTTTTTAAACTACTAAAATGACTGAGCTTTTTCCTATTGGGTTGTTGTCTGGTATTTAATTTTAATATACAAAAAAAAACACAATTTACAGAGGACTTCATTTCCTTTTATTGATTTTAATTTATAGTTTTAAGCAAACGAGAGGAGAACCAAATGTGAAACGAATCTTTTAAGCTTCATGAGCTGTTGAGACGCCAAGAAGTACTTCCTGGCGGGAAGCAACGTATAATTATAAAGTTTTGACACGTGAAGATGTAACATCAAGTAAAATTCTATGACGATTATCATATTAATTTCAGGCTACGACATTATCAAAAACCTGCGTGTATGACACATTGGGCCAAATTTTTTCCCAGGAGGGAAGATTCGAAGTTTTTTCTGGGATTTTCGTGGAATTCTACGAGTTGATTTGCTTCATGACAGGCTTTCGATAAAAGATTGTGTTTTACTGCCAGCTTTTAGACGAAGTGAAACTTGATTACCGGAGGAAAAGAAGAAACTTTTTAAATCAGAAAAAAATATGATTTTGCTGCATGCCAACGTTTGACCCCATGCTGCCTCTTTCAGATTTTTTTTAAAAAAAAAGGAAACTGGAACAAATTTATTGAAAATAGAGCACCTGGTTTACAATCCTGATTTGTCTCCATGCGATTTTAATCTCTTCGCACCACTTAAGGAGACTTCAGAAAGGCAGCAATTTGATGGCTAGGCTTAATTAGAAGCATTTGTGATCTAGTGTCTTCGAGACCAGCCATCAATTTTTAATGACAATGTTATAAAAAAAAACTATCTGAACATAGGGAAAAAAAACATCAGTAAAGTAAGAGAATGTTTGAAATTAATTTGCAAGTTTTTTGCTTTTCATTTTTTAAAATTAATTACAAAATAATAATTCCGAGTCATGTTCGATACTTCCTCGTATGTTAAGTGTAATAATAGGGAAAAATTGGGTTATCGTGCTTTCTTTAAGAGAAAATATACTAATTTCTTAAATTAATTAAAATAACCATACAATTACTGTTTTGCAGCAAGTTTGCTTCCAGAATTCTATCGTTAAGTGATGGATAATTAAATTTCTTTTACTATGTGGATTTTTAATTCTTTCTCCGTCCGCTTCAATCTGCTTCTTATTTAATATTTGTCGCTTAACTTCAACTAAAGCTGCCGTATGATACTGACATTTAAAAGTATTATTAAACGAAAAGTCGACTACACTTCTTGTGGTATTTTGTGTAACGTTTAATGTAACCCTTTGATTTAAAGTTTTTTTAAATGAAAATGGTGAGTCTTTTTAATTTGAGTTTAATGCAAGTACGATTCAACTTATGTTTATTTTTTAAGATTCTCTTTTCTCCTTTATCCATCTATTATATCTATCATTAAATGTTATTGTGTTTTGAGTTTACCAGTTTATTTTTTTGAAATGAGAATAAAATTTTATGTGTATTCTAATTTTATTCTCATTTCAAAAAAATAATTCTTGCTTAGAAAAAATGAATAAATAAGAAGTGGCATACGTTTCAAATTAGAAACAAAAGTACTTATTTGAGAGTTAATTATCTTTGTTCATGTAAATAGTAGTAATGTAAATAATTTGATTTTTTTCTGCATTAATGTCAAAGAATTACAAAATAGCTTAATAGTCCCTATTTCTGTAGCTAAAATATACTTTCGCTGCCTCCTCATGTTGGCTGAGGTAGAAGTCATGCTCATTCACCAGATACTCGGGGGATCCGAACTCAGTAGTGATTGAGAGGTCATTAAATTGGACTAGTAAGGTACAACAATTCATTTTTATTTATTTAACGTTAAACCTAATTAAGCGATATGCAAATAAGATGGTAAACTAGTAACAAATAATGGGTATTTATCTTTAATGCAGCATTTTTCAAACTGTGGGGCGCTATCCCTTAGGGGGGCGTGATAACTCTTCGAGAGGGGTGCGAGCATATTGAAAAGTCAAAAACAAAGGATTATTTTAAAAAATTATTAATTTATTGAAAATGAACAAACAAAATACATTCTGACATAATAAAAAATAAAATACACATTTACACTTATAAATGTATCAGTACTGCACATTGTGTATTTTATTATTAATTTAACAATACTAAGTTAAGATCAAGTTTTATTATTATCAGTGACCCCATGGGCTTTTCATATATAAAATTATATACAAAAATTAACGCTTATCTTGATAATTTGTACGGTTTCTAAATAATCCTTTGACTGCCAATTAAAAGTTACATGATTCGCTCCTCAATGCCACCGCCGCGCGTATGTGTTGTATTGGAGGGCGGGTGGAGAGAAAAGGAATAAATAAGCAAATCCTCGGAAATAAGTAAATGATTTGTAAACACTGTCAATGTACTTTTATTGCATTTCAAACCCTTTGGATTTATTTTATGAATAGCAGTACACAGAAAAGATCGTACTTTGGAAAGACGTACATATACGTCCGGGGTAACTAATGCTTTGGCTGAGTGAGACATTTATATGTGCCGATGGTACTAAAGAGGTTAAAGTTGCATTATAGCTTTAGCTTCAAAGTATAGTATTGATGAATTCAATACATTGCTACTGCATGGAGGGGGAGGGACGAAAATTTTAATTGAATATTGGGTCGCAAATATTGAAAGTTTGAGAAACACTATTTTAATGAGATAAAACCCTTAAAATCCGTCAACGATAAATCCTCTAATACTTTCTAACCGCGACTGTAATTCAGGAATAAGCAACTATAATTCAGGAATAAGCGACTATATTCCAGAAATAAGCGACTATTATTCAGTAATATAAATGACTATAATTACAACCGTACTATCGTGACTATAATGTCCACGTGATTTTATTCTCCGTTTCACTGACTATTTATATTATATTTAGTAGTGACGTTCGCTTACGGAATTGAATTGTTCTTACTCAAAGTGCCAATTTGGCTGGATTCAAGAAACCCGAGTTAAAGAGGATAGCCAATCTACACTATAGTTCAGGTGCCGTACTCGTCACTTGGATGAAGTTCAGTGTTACGAGATCCATTATTAATGTTGCTTATAGGTATGAAATTAATCAATGACCAATCAATCAGTATATTATTTTCGAAAGTGAGTAAAATCAACGGTTCTTTCTCAAGAGTAAGTTTCACTGCAAGTTGTAAGCTTCATGGCTAGTGACGTTCGGATACTGATTTTACCAAGAATTCTCATGCACCATAATACCGGTTTCTGCAAATTAAATATGAATAGACGTCAAACTTATCAAGTTGCTCAGAGAAGAAGTTTCGAGAATGATAAACCTGATCAAACTCATTTAAGTCCTGTTAAATATCTCGAGGTCTATTTCCAATAGTTTTTGTGTAGCCCTAAGTCGGGCATTGATTAAAAATAAACCAATGCATGAAAGGAGTAAACTTATTTATTCTAAATTTCCCGAAACAGGTTCCTTTCAAAGATTGAAAACATTTTAAATTTAAGAGAATGCTAACAAGCTTGATGAAAGGAAACTCTTTTTAAAAAAATTGGGGGAGCTACTATCGTAAGAACACGATAATGCACTCCCATAGAGAGCAGACAAATTTAAATTGAAATAAGGACTTGAAATCAATATTGAAATGAAATTTATCATTTAAAAATTTAATTCAATGAAATTGGCTCCTGTCAACCGAATGGCAGACCAATCTCCATTGTACAATTTATACAACTGTTCATACTCATTGCTTAAATTATAAAACTGTAATTTCCATGTATTTATTTCCAATTCTATTTATTTGTCATTTTTTTTGCAAAATTCGGCGCTCCTGTTCAAGCTATTTCATCACTGAAACTGCATCGTCCAACACTTCATTGATAAAGTCCTGGGATTTTGATAAATTTGCTGCTTCCTGGAAAGAAGAGTATTTCGTTCCGTTGATGCTGATAAGACTTCGTATGAGACAACGCCTTTCTTCTCACGCAACGTTTCTAGTCTAGACAATCGTTGCGATATTTTTCTATTCCTACTATTAGTTCATTCTCTTCCTATATATATATATATATATATATATATTAATTATATTCAACGTAATAAATTTCTTGTGTCAAAAAAATCAGACATTATAAATAACTATAAACATTTCACTAAATATTGCTTAAATCAGAAATACCCAATTAATTTTATTAATAGTTATATAAATAAAGCTATTCAAAATAGTTAGGATTAAAATTCTGAGATTGATAATAGTTTATTACTATAAACTTAAATATTTTATTGTTATAGTTATCTCCATAATTTAATATTAGATTAGAAATTACTTACTATTATTTTATTCATATTTACTCTGGTGTTATTATAGTTATGCTATAATATGCAACTCTTATTAATTTTTATTTCCATTCTTTTTATTCTTTTGTTAAGTGCTACATTTCAGCCATTCTTTTGATTTAAATCTGTATTAGGGTATAGAATCTGGCAACAAATTAATGTTTGCACTCAGATTTAGCGAGGGCTTTGCATTTGTAAGTGCAATTTTTAGGTAAGTTACCTCTATCTTGTAATGGATTTAGATATTCCTATCCATTATTTCCTATTGGTTTTTGCTCAGTGTTATTTACAAAAAAGGGGAAGGTTGGCTGGCCAAAAAACATGTTCAACCCCACTTTTATATAAATTATTTTTTATATAATAGCTGTCCTAAGTCAGTAATGTTCATAACACTGCGGCATCCATTTTATATTTATAATCTCGATTACTCTTTTGTCCTTCATTGTGTGATTTTCCTGCTGTCTATGTGTTTGTCGAATGTTATTGTTTCGATGTTATCTCTTGTTTGTAGAGAATTGGCCTATATATATATATATATATATATTAGAGATATAATGTCCAAAGGTACTAGTTTTAAATTAATGATCTCTAATAATAGCAATGCTATTAGAAATAATCAAATTTCTAAAGATATTAATAATTTCACATTACAAAATTAGCTATTAAATACAGTCTTCCTATTGTAGCTTTTAATGAGTATTTTTTATGTAGTATTAAATGAGTTATTACATATTAAATATAAAACTGATAATGATATAACTTACAATAATATTAAGAACCAAATTGCAGACCTACAAAAGAACTTTATCATTGTTTATGTTGATAAAGTACCGGGTAATTATGCAATTATTTGCAAATGGCTTTATACTACTATGCTAAACAAACATTTTCATAATAATTCTGCTTTTATAAAATCTAATTCAAGAAAAAGAAAAATTTTTAATCGAATCTCTTCTTTTTATAAAAAAATAGATTTATGTATTTTGGATATTAAATTCCCTCATATTTTTCTAACTCCTAAATTCCATAAAATTCCTGTTAAATTTAGAACTATTACGAATGGTTTTAAAACTTATATTACACTTCCGGGCAAAAAGCTACAAAATATTATTCAATCTACATTAGACAAAATTTATAATTCTATTATTATGAACATTATTAAGTATATGCAAGGTAAAAAAATTATTTCTATGTATACCTATGATTTTGAAGATTTATTTAACTCCATAGATATAGAAGACATGCTTAAGATTCTTAAAATAGGATATAGCAAATATTTTTTAAATAGGATATTAAAATATGATATAAATATATTTCTATTATTGAATTAGTATTAAAAGTAACTTATATTTTCCATAATAACGCTTATTATCAGCAAATTAAAGGTTTACCATAAGGGGGACCAGCTAGCAACTGCTTAGCAAATATCTACTGGCATTTTTATGAAAATGAAAGTATTAGTTATGAATCTTGTTACTTTTTTAGATACATAGATGACTTAATTATATTTAGTAATATAGTAGACTTTGTTCCTAACCTTAATTATTATCCCCACTATTTAAAATTAGCAAAAACAACTAATTATAATAATGAGTCAGCTAACTTTTTGGACCTTCAATTAAAGGTTAAGAATAATTTGTTATTAAGTAATATTTTTGATAAAAGAGACTAATTTGATTTTAACATTATAAAAATGCCTTTCTGGGGTAGTAACCTACACCTATCAATATTTAGAAATATTATCTTAAATTTCCTAAAAAGAAACAATGATTTAGTTACTGATAACATTTTAAAACAAAGTAATTTTGTGAATTTTTGCAATAAATGTTTAGAATACAATTATCCAAGTAAATTTATTTATAAATATATTCCTATTTCTAATTAAATCTATTTTTATCTTAGTTGAATATTTTATTTAAAATTCCTTCTGTTTAGTTTATTTTTAAGAAATAAAAAATTCTTTAAGCGCTTATTTTAATTGCAATATATCTATTAGTATATTCATCCAAGTATATTTATTTTGTAATATATTTCTATTTGATATTATCTATTCTTAACTTTGTACATTATTTTATTTAAAACTTCCTTTATTTAGTTTATTTTAAAAAAATATTTGTGTTTTGTTTAATTGCAAAATAACTATCCAGGTGGCGCCACGGTTTTTTCCTTCTCATGTAGTCGTTTTAATCCTTTACGTCATTTCGCGTGGGATCTTATCGTAGAAGGTTGAATTTTCGATTTTCATTTTATTTTACATGTAAGTTTTTATATTAATTTTTTCTCTATAATTTTTTTTTATTATTATTATTCCTCTCCTTGAGAGATTCATTATTGTTCTCTTTTCTTAATTTTATTTTAATATATTATCAGGTTTTTCTTCCACGTGTTGTATTAGGCTTAACTTTTCAACTTGTTTTTTTTTCCCTCCTATACTGTCGAAAATTTCTGCTGTACAGGGAAGGTTGGATCCATAAAGCATTGCTAACCCTAATTCAGCGACAGCTTTAGAAATTATAATAGGTCTCCAGTTTAGTCCAAAGACTTTTTTGTATCTACATTTGTTGTGTCTAGTGAATTCCAATTTCTTCCTGCTTTATCACTGTAGGTTCTAGTACTTCTTCACTTTTATTTTATTTTACTATATATATATACATATATCGTTCAAACTTTCAAACGTTAATAAAATACTTTTCATTCACATCCATTCAAGTTCAAATACATTTTTCAAAACTTGTAGTGAATAGCACTTGATGTTTATACAGTTTTTTCAAATATTAATTCATTCATTAAATTTTATTTTTTAATTTTAAATTTATTCTTGGTTATTTCTGACTAAGTTAAATATATCTGCAACAGATGACGCCAGTAAGTTTTTCTAATGAAGTAAGAATTCACTTCAAAAAAATTTTTTGTATTAATTATTCTGAGAGAGCTTGCAATAATGTACTATCGCAACTGTATTGCCAACATTATATCCTCTTCAGTTAAATTCATCACTGAAGATGCATCGTCCAACACTTCATTGATAAAGTTTTCACATTTTGATGCACCTACACCTCTTGCATCTTCGTGGAAAGTTGGGTGCTTAATTCCATTGATTGTAAAAAGTCTTCGCATGAGGCAACGCCTTTCATTGCATGCAAAGTTCCAGTCCAGACAATCGTTGCGAAATTTTTCTGAGAAAGCTTGACCGTACTGTTGACAAATGAACCACATGGTGGCCAATTCAACACGTATGACACATGCGAAATCGGGGTTTCCAACTTGGTGAGCTATCTTGAACATTGGCATTGTTGCGATAGTACGCAATGAATTTATTACAGCATCACGAAAAACTGTTATATATATATAGGGCAGTAAAATTCACCAAATAAAACCAGTAATCTTAAAACAAAAGATATTCAATAAAAAAATAAGAATTTATTGAAGATAAAGGGATTTAAAGTAAATGAGGCAGTCGAATGGGTCGAGTGGTAATGATCACTTGCTAATGTTAGGCGATTATTTAGTCACAAGCTCTGATTATTCTACAGACTCATGTAGTGTTGTGTACTCGATAACTATTTTGGGGCACAAATTCTTCATTATATTGTGATGTGGAGATTAGGAGAGTCTAGTGTCTGCTAGGGTATCGTCCTATTCAGTTAAATGTGGTACAAAGCTGTAAAGTCGTCATTACGTTGATTGATTGATAGTTTATTAAAGTCACGTTGAAAAACAACACGAAGACTATTGCGGAGAGACAGTATAATTTAGAACCTCGATCAAGTGACGAGGACAACACCTGGGCTGGCACTCCACTCTCCGAACTCCTGCTAACATGAAGACTTTGAGTCTCGAGAAATTTAACATGCATCAGGTTCTCTACACAGTGGATCTTTAGTGGACTCAAGTTCATATTTTAGCAGAAATATTGCCAAATACAAGTTCGAGACCATGACAACTTGGTTACAGGTCCATTGCTAGTACCCCTTATATTGCTCTTGTGGGACGCTACTTTAAAAATACAATTTTAAAAATAAATAAGCTTGAGATTGACGTAATGTATAAACAAAAGTTACAGAAAGGGCTATATTTTCAGGAGAGTAGGGTAAAATAATTTTTAGAAGCTTATAAGCATTTTTTTATGCTAGACTTCCGGAAAAAAATACATAATTTATCGATCTTAATATTCATTTTAGACCCAGCTTTTATTCATCGATAAAAGTGTTCTTTTGAACTTGCGCGGGTAAAATTGTAAACCAGATTGTAATACCTTAGCAGAAGAAAATATTGATGGAGTAATTCCTTTTGTGTCATAAAAAACTATGTATTTACTGCACACAGTACAATTAATAATTAATACCCCAAGAACAGGGAGAGAATAGCACTTGTTGCTCCGTATTCCACGTAACCGAATCAATCAAACCAAAAAACGTTTAAGGGCTTCGATTGAATCGAAACATGGCTTATATTTTATTTGCTAGATAATGAGACGCGAATGCTCCGGAATCTTGTTCATAAAACCAAATATAAAGTTTACAAAACAAAATCTTGGTTAAAGAAAAGCTTGTGGAGGGGTTCAACTTGGAGTTTTCTTGCCTTGCACAAAAATGCTGAATAATTAAAGAACTTTCTGTTGCCGAAAGAGCTTAATGACTTTTCTTTGGGTCACGGAACTTCCATAAAACCAAGAATTTTTCGAAAGTGAAGTATCAGTAGCTTGTTTACTAGCTGTAACGTAAAAATGTTTAAAAGTTAATAAGATAGCCCAAATTTGGCTTAGAAGAATCATCTGTGTAGAGATTACAAGGCATTTGGGTTTTTCGTAATGGCATCTTTAAAGAGAGATCTTCAAAGTACTTTCAGACCTTTGCCAGGAAATTCGATTTTTGTCGAAAAAGGTATTTTCTAAAAGATATACAAAGCAACGTGAACCATGAAAGGAAGCAATATGATAACGAAACTTTACCTAAAAGAAAATTTCTACGCTTCTAGTAAGTAGTATTTTAACACAGATGCAGAAGTAATATTGATGTTAGTTTTATTTTACGGAAAATTATAATAAAAAAAATATAGTAAAATTTTATGCACACAAGTTATTTTTTAATCAAAAAAATAAAAATAAAATAAGAATACACACACACACACAGATTTTAGATACCATTTATGGGCTTCATTTTGCATACAATTACCTATATTTTGAATCAAAAGAAACTATACTTCTCTTTTATTTCAAAATACAGTTTGAAATTTTAGGCTATATATTTCGGAAAGTTCAAGACAAGTATATTCTGAAGATTCTGAATCTGAATTCTACAAATACGAACATTTATCAAAATTCTCTGAAAACAAACGTGTCAACATGTGATTATGATTTATTTTAAGTATCTGCTATAAACTAAAAATGATTTAATTCGGCTATCATCTAACTCATGTTATAAAGTTTTCATTAACGCATTATCTTTTTCAAATACATAAGTTATGCTGTCTCTCAGCTTTAAAGAAATATGCGACTCAAAATGTTAAAATTTTTAGTTTTTGATCGATCATTAAAAGTTCTGCATGAAAATTCTTTAACATTTATTTGTGATATCTTTCATATTTATTTATAACACACATGTAAAAATTGTTATGAAAAATATTTATAACTTTTTGAATTATTGAAATATTTTACTATTTTTTTCATATGTATTTAAATTGCTCCGAGATTTAACATCGCATACATTAATTCAAATGTTAGTTTGTACTTTATACAAATCTCTCTCTCTCTCTCTCCATACCATTGATTCTATCACTCTAAAAGTTTTTAGGGAGCTTCGCTGTGTTTTTATAAAGGTACCTTTAGCATATTCTCTTATTATTTTCAAATTTATATTTAGGGATTTTCTTTCACTAACCCCCTTTTTATATAATCCTCGACAAATGGCAGCATCATGTATTTACATAATGAAGAATTCGCATTTGTACGTTGATGTAGCTCAAAAATGGAAGGATCCTGATGCATGAAATTTGATACGCTCAAACTATGAATTACGATTACATGCATCAAGAAGAAAGTTTTTCGAAATTCACCTTAGACTTTTTAAAATTCAATTTCGAAGTATTTCTTCATAAAACTCTAGTGATATATGATGTTATCTCCGAACACAAATTATCTTTCGTGTAGTGTTTTTAGAAATTTTATTCATTCTTATTTTCACTATCCCTTCATTTAATTATCATTATACTCATTTGTTTATTTATTCTTTGAGATAGAATTAAAATTGTTCTTTTGAAGAAATCATGGCAAAAAAAAATATATTTTTTAACAGTTTCATTTTAGTTTTGTCAACAAGGTTTGTGTCAACAGGTCTGCTTTTTCACTTTTCGAAATTAAACCTCTTTTACCTTTTCAGTAATCATAAAGCACGAGGTCAGTAAATATAAACTACTCGAGCCCTATTTTTCCCATGGCCTTACGTTGCTTTTTCGTTTGTTGGTAGTCCAAAAAACCTATACATCTACACATTTAGTGGTAAAACAAAATATATTGTGTATCCACAAATTATTGCTATGAATTTTTATTAAAATTAATAATTTTAACTTCGTATTAAAATACTTTTTTTACCAAATATTAATAAAAAAAAAATTCCACTTTTATATATTCTCTCCTAAGTAATATATTTTGCTTTTTTTTATATTTATTGTATCACTTTTTCAGGTGAGACCTGGAAATACCAGGTAGTTGATTTATAATTGTTTTTCTTATTTATGTATTAGATCTTTAATTACGGTCTAATTTGTACAGTTTACGTAAAATCATTTAAAATGTTTTTTTTAAATGGATCTCATTAATTTTTTTGCACTTCCATCTCGATTGTTATATTTTTCAATTCAACCGTAAGAATGAGTATACCAACCAGTTTAATATAATGTTTTTGCAAAAGTACAATCTTTAATTAAACATACTAAAGTAATTTTACACATAAGAACTGGAATTAAATAAATCGTTTTTTGAAGAAAAAAGTTTGAAGTTCTGAAGAAATATTCCCCAAAGGATTTGAATGGTAACATTTTTAAATAAATGGAAAATTCTAAAAAATTATAAACTAATATTCGAATTTTTTTATATACATCAAAATTATGATTTTAACTATGCCTTTTAAGAAAAGTTGTAATTGAAATGAACAGTTTTATTTTGAAAAGAAATTCATTAAAAAAAACACGCATATAATAAAAAAGGAGGGAAAAACCCCTTGACAAAAAAAAAGAATGATTTTTTATTGAATGATTGGCAAAATGATTGAAAAATAGTACTACATGAATATTTTTGTTATCAATGGATAAATTGCTTTTTTCATAATATTTATCTTTTCTTAAATTTGTCTATTCTTTTATTTTATGTTCTCTCATGTGCATGAATTATTCTAGGGCATTTAAACAAAAATATTTTATTAACTGCAATTCAAAAAAATAAGTAATGATGACTATGACATACACTCATATATATATATATATATATATATATATATATATATATATATATATATTTGTGTGTGTGTGTGGTAAGTTACAATACCTTATTTAAATGAAATATTACTTGATAAATCATTGCGCATAAATTTTGGTTTCCTTGAAGAAAATTTCGGACAGAATTATATAAAATAATAAAGCGCTGCCTACTTGATTAAAAAATTTTAATGTGTATTCCATGTAATTACTATGTTATGAGTCTTAACGTAAGAATGTGTACCCAAGCGAATAAAGTGGTTCTATTTTCTGAAATTAAACCGTAATGAAATTAACATATCCTTTTATGCTTATAACGAATAGCAAGCATTAATTATGGTCCCTAAGCTTATCTGAGACAGGGGTCGGAACATGCAATTATTGATTCGAAGAATTTGCGCCTTTGAATGATCCTTGGCCTAAATCTCATTTGGGCCGTCCATATTTAACCCAAGCTTTCTTCTGCAGTGCCAGAATTAATCGATCTTTTACTTTCAATATGCCCTACATTCCAAAACGATGCTTGTAATTGGTGCCATTAAAAAGAGACTTATTCCGTAATGATATTGTCATTGAAAAGGGGTATAAATATTACGATGGTTTGAGAGTATTAATTAGTCTGTTGTTTGAGAGTAATAGGAGAGACTCTTTGTCAAATGTAATTAGAAGTGTTTACAAGCAGTGTAAAGTATAAATATGTATTTAAAAGATAGTATATATATCTATCTATATATGACGTTTTTACTAGAATTAAACGTGTTATAGAGACATCTTAATAGTTGAGATGAGACATTTTGTGTTATGGTAAGTCCATATTCTCTCTCTCTCTTTCTATTGAATAACGCACATAAGGCGACAAAGTGAATATCAGCAACACAAACACACACAAATACAATGGACAAAAGCGTTCTTATTTATATTCTGGAGATCTCAGCTTTTATATCTTGACCAACCGGAAGCTTTCTGAATCACGTGATTTCCATTAGTTAATAAACATGTAACGATGTACAATAATTATCTTTATGAGTAAACGTGAAAAGATTACTTATATAATTATTATTGGTCTTCCATTAGACTATTAATAAGAATATTTTATAAAGCTTTGTTATAGAACTATCTA
The DNA here is from genome assembly GCA_019973955.1 of Trichonephila inaurata madagascariensis. NCBI lineage: Eukaryota > Metazoa > Arthropoda > Arachnida > Araneae > Nephilidae > Trichonephila > Trichonephila inaurata. The sequence goes on along the minus strand of BMAV01015310.1, from coordinate 1,237,435 downwards.
TCACGCCTGTGTTCATACGCATAGAGACCATTTAGATGCTTCTGCGGAGATGTTTGGCCCATCCGATTGGTCTGGCTGCTTACAACAAATATTGAAATAGTTCACACCGAGCATCATATACAAAAATCAAGCTTGAGAAAATAAGAAAAGTTACATTCCATTTTTTGAAGCTTTTAAGCGTCTTTAAAAGTTACCACCGATGGAACGTGTCTCGCAGTATTGATTATTAATTTTTAACAATATGTTTTAAAACATACGTAAAAATCAACCTTGAGAATTTGAGAAAAGTTAGTACTGTTTTTTTACCCACCTTTAGCACCTGTTACCTGTAAATTGGCCGTCGGGCCAAGCTAGCAGGAATTCACGCATTCAAAGTTTATACTAGCACTACCTCATCTTATATATTTTGTTAGAATATAAGTAACGTCTGGAAGCCCTGGAATCTTGGTATGTTATAGTCTGCACTGATTTTTCTCCAGAAATCCGATTCACGTGAAATTTCCAAAAGCATGTATATGGTCGCCTACATGGTTGCTAAGTCTCCAACGTGGTTTACAAAAATGGTGCTAACTTCGCTTTATCACCAACATTTCGCCAAGTTTCCATTGAATTGCCATTGTAATGTAAGGAACAGCGTTGCTTGCAAATATTACAATTTTAGCATAAAAAAATGCAATATAAAGTAATATTAACGTATTGCACATACATATATAAACTATTTACACTATTTTAAACATTCATTACACAAATTTCGTAACAATATAAATTATAAGGGTATCTAAATGGCAGTGGAAGAATACTTTGTCTCCTAAACAGAGGACTTCTTTTCCAGGGCTTAGATAGGCAGCCAGAACTCTGGCAGACAGTTGTAACCAACAAAGGACAATATTTTAGATAAAATTTTAAATAAAAAGTTAAAAAAAAGGTTTTATTTTCTATAGATAAGTCATAGAACTTTCTTTTACACCCAATACCATACAGTAGTTCAAAATTACAAGGTCAGTTTCCAATTGATTTTGTGTTATTTTGGGGTGAACTAAATTTAAGCCTATCTAGCAGAATAGATGCAAATATTAGATTCTTTTGTATGGCATTTGAAGATCTAACTGTTAAAATTCTAAAATTATTTTTTTCGTCCTATAATTTATATATGCTATGGAATAAGGTAATCTGGTGTAATGGCTTGGAAGCTTCAAGCCTATTAGCAAATTTTTTTTAAGACCTTAGTGTTAAAATAATAGAGTAAAGAGCTTCTATATATATATATATATATATATATATTTGATAGCATGCAAAACTGATACCACGGTAGTTAACTAATAATGATCATGAGATTGTAGACAGTGATTTTCACAAACCGCGAATTCTAAAGACGTGTCATCCGAATATTGAGTCTGCTGCACATTAAGTAAAGCTGGGACTTAATATCTTACGTTATATTTAAGTAAGTGGTAAAAGTCATCGTATGATTGAATTTGGAATTACGAGGTCCGTTCCCAATGTACTGTTTCTAAAGCGACATTAACTCAAACGAACTAATCAATATATTAAAGTTTTTCTTTCACAAACGCGATGTGATTTGATTTATATTATCGTCGCACTCAGAAGTAAAGTGAGGACTTTTGGAGGAGAACCTCATTCACAGGTTGAATGACTTTTTGAACCCAGGTTAAGTGACAAAGATAATACATGAGTGTGCATCCCACTCCAAGCTTTCACACCCCGCCAATGAGAGGACGTTTAACCCCTATAGATTTAACGTGCATCAACCTCTCCATACGGCGGGTATTCAGTGACACTGGGTTTTGAACCCGGGAACCCGAACCAACACCATCCACGACTTCGCACCACGACCGAAACGTGGTGTGAAGCCTGTGAGTGAAGTAACTAATGTTAATTTATATGGTTCTATATTATTATTATTACTGAACCTCATATCTTTTTTTATAAATTAAATATTATAAATATATAATAATAATATTATATATATATATATATATATACACATAGTCTATCCAACAATCACATTTGAAAAACACATAGACAGTAGAAAAATCACACAATGAAGGACATATATATACTAGCTGCAAGTACCCGGCTTTGCCCGAGTTTAAAATAACGTTTTCTGTAGAAGTGTACAAAACTGTTTATTTGCATGCAAAGAAGGGTACATTTATCTTAAAGCAATGTGATAGACAACATCTTTAGCAGTTCCTTTTGGAGTGTGTACAAAAAGATTTTCCTCTTTGCCCACTCTGAAGCAGGCCACGTACAACTGCCCATGAGAAAAGCATGGTGTCTGCAAGTCTATACCAGCAATCCCAAAAGACTGGCCCTGTGACTTGTTGATTGTCGTGGCAAAAAGAACAGTTTCAAAGGGAACTGTATTCTCTTGAATTATATGGTGTTGTCTGAGGGAATGATAGATATTCTTGGAATGAAGACATCCTCACCCTTAGCACACCCTGTGAGTACTGTAGTTTGAATGACATGTTGCATCAGATTTTTCACAATTAACCTTGTGCCATTGCACAAGCTGGGTGCATCAATATTTCGGATCAGGATTATTGGAGCACCAACTTTCAGAACCAAAGGCTCAATATTTTGATTAAACATTTTCGTACAAACACAATATATATATTGTAAAATATTTATTTTGTGCTATTTGCATTTCAGACAGACATCAAACAAAATTTTAAAAATTGTCAAAAACAGATAAAAAAACATATTTAAGAAAAATACAACTGATTAATTTTGCCAAAGACATCGCAATGTGTAAAAAAATATTTGCAGTACATAATCGCCAAAAAAAAATGTAAGTACTAAAATATAAATAAACAAAAATTATATATTGAAATAATTAAAGATTACTGGAGGGAAAGATAAAACAGGCTAAGATAATACTCATAATATTAATTTCATATTGGTAGGCTACTCATTTTTGGCATGATTTTGAAATCACGCCAAATTGGTATGTTGCTACCAGTCTAATTTTATAGTAATGTACAGAATCAAAGGTACTTACGTATTACCGCAACCTATTGGTGACATTGTACAAAATGAAGCACATGATTGCCAATTCAACGCATACAAAATTGGGATTGCCAAAGTGGCGAGTTGTCTTGAACGTTGGTGATTGTGCAATAATGCGTAAGTACTAAATAAAAAAAATTATCCAAAGTATATATCCCGAGCATAAAAATAAATTGAAAAATCAAGTACAATACTAACATTAACTGACATAAAAAGAACTGAACTGTCTATCAATGCAAAAGCATAATTTGAAAAAATAAGGAACTTACATATAACCGCATCCTATTGGCGACATTATATGAAACGAAGTACATGACTCGCAATTCAGCATATATATGACATGCGAAATCGGGGTTGCCAACTTGGCAAGTTATTTTGAACGTTGGCGAGAGAGAGATTGTTAGGATAGTACATAAGCACCAAAAATAATTAATCTTACGACCACCTGCTTCCTCAACAGGTATTTAAGCCATTTGTCTGTTTTGCTCATTCTCTGATGCCTATTCCAGTTTGATATGTAATTACTACCAGCACTGCTTTTACTTGGGCAGTATGATTACCCAAGTTTGATTTTCTGCAAGGCAATTTTATGCACTGAAGCCAACAGTATACCCTTAAAGGTTAAAATAAAGACACATGAAATTGCAAAACAGCTCTGAGTGGGCCCTGTATCAAAACACTTTTAGGGGCTGATTTCAGATATGAGCACTATATTAATGACTGTAGTAATATGTATGGGGACCACTGTAGCTTGGGGGTCTTGTATCATTGGTACGGCTGATACAGTGGTACCTATGTAATTGACAAAAGCAAACGGTACTTACATATTATCGCAACCTATTGGCGACATTATCTGAAATGAAGCATCTGGTTGCCAATTCAACACATACGACACATAGGAAATCGGGGTTGCCAACTTGGCGAGTTATAATAGAGTTGGTGATTGCTGCAATACGCAAGTACCCTTTATTTTAATTGTTTCAATTTTTGAGTATTATTTACTTTTGTAACCTTTTTGGCACACCAGTCTTTTTAACCTGACTGAGCCACAGCAACATGTGGTACAGCTAGTTATAAAATATAAATCTTAAGAAGATATCAAAAATAAAATAAGGCTGAATATTTTAATTAAATCAATATAAGCAGTTTCGTACAAACACAAAATATTTATTAGAAAATCTTTATTTCATGTTTCAGAGGAACATAAAAAATGTCAAAAACAGATAAAAAAAACGTATGTAAGAACAATCCCGTCGAGTCATTTCGACAAATTAAAACATCGCAAAGGGAAAGCAATAAAAAACTGTAAGTAATAAAATATTAAAAAAAAATAATAAAAATTATATATTGAATTAAAAATATTGATATTAATTTCATATTATCTAAAACAGATAACGAAAACGGAAATACTATACTTACGTTAATTGCAGTAATAAGAACTGAAATACCCTTATCAATAAGAAGTTTTAGTTTGTCAAAATTATATAATCTTTGCATTCTATATAAGGAAATAAATAAATTCTCCGAGAAAAACTGAATATGTAAGTTGTGATTTGTAAGCAAAATCACACGCATAAACATCCCGCGATAATACTATCTAAATGTTGCCAAACCAACAAAACAAAATTTTAATTGTTAAAAGAATAATCCTTAAGAAAATGATTTATTCGAAAAATAATCCTAATTAAATATCAAAGAATAGAAAAATTGGATAAATATTCCAACCGATAAACATAGCTATAGTAAAAATATGTAATAATCTTGCAAAAACTGCGTGTAAAGTATAAATTTTCCACTTAGTGAGAAAAGTGACATCATATGACCTCATAACACTGGAAATGTTACTCTTAATCACTTAAAAATTAAATTTTAAGAAAACTTAGAAAGAATTACTAACGAAACTCGTTTAAGAACCTTCCCCATGTAATTTTGTGTACGTGTACCAAATTTCACGTTATTTGGTTGTCTGGATTTTGAGTTATAATGGAACAGACAAACAGACACACAACAAATGCGTCTTATATATGTATAAATATATATATAGTCGCACTTCCACCACAAACATTAATTATTTTTTTTTCTGAAAATTAACAAGAAAATTAAATCAAATGTAGAATTAATGGAAAAATCAAGTATGTATATTTCTTGAGCCCTCCCGATGGCCCATTTATATTTCTAGTAGATTTACATGGAGGCATATTACATTTTGTTGAATAAGTTTAATACAATATCAAATCTGACAGTATTACTTTCTAAAATCTTTGTATTTATTTTATGTGTGTGAACGTTTCTAGCAGCATATCTCTTCTCGACTCAAAAGTCCAATACACTTTATTATTGTGCCCGCAATTTTGAGCCCAAATCTTATAATGTTATAGGTAACTAAATTGGCATTTTATTCCTTATATTCTCATCAGTCTAACTTGAGGACTATAAGACCAGCATAGTTGTCATAAGCTCATATAGATTTAATAAAACATTTTAAGGTATCCGACTACGTTCGGAACCGTGATTTTAAAAAAGCGCATAAATGGATAATTTTCATGAGATTTAGTGTCACACATGTATCAAATTGTTTTAAGGACACTGTGACAAAAAAAATTATTTAAATACAATATTTCGGCAAAAAATGGACTTAGAATAACCTTTTTTCAAAATGTTCTCCTTTTATAAAAAATGCTTCTGTTATAATAATATTTTGCCTGTCTATAGCTTAGACCTCTGTACAGAGGCTCAACTATGATTTTTGAAAAATTCACATTATTTTCAGAATTACAACTATTTAAAATAATTATCGGCGTTTTTTTCTTAAAATGTCTCCCCTCTGTTGTCGTAAAACATGGATAAACCCATTTCTAAGTTATATATTTCAAAAATTCTAGTTGAGCCTCTGTACAGAGGTCTGAGTTATAGACAGGCAAAATATTATTGTAAAAGAAGCATTTTTTATAAAAGGAGAACATTTTGAAAAAAGGTTATTCTAAGTCCATTTTTTGCCGAAATATTGTATTTAAATAAAATTTTTTTGTCACAGTGTCCTTAAAACAATTTAATACATGTGTGACACTAAATATCATGAAAATTATCCATTTATGCGCCTTTTTAAAATCACGGTTCCGAACGTAGTTAGTTATGTTCATTTTTTGTCAAAATTTTGTACTTAAATAATTTTTTATTGTAATACTATTCTTAAAACAATTTTATATACATTTTCTAATCTAAGTGACACTAAATATCATAAATATTATCCATTTACACGCTTTTGCAAAATTAGGGCTCTGAACGTAGTCGAATACCTTAAACCTAAGGAAATAATTCTTCAAAAATTTGGCTGATTGAAATGCGTGATTAAAAATTTTAACTGTTGCGTTTTTTAAGAAAAATCTCTCTCTCTCTCAATTCTAGTTCTCCGTTTACAGAACCTACATTTTAAGAAACAAAAAAAAGAGGAAAAAAAAATTGAAATGTAATAAATAATAGTACAGACGTGTAAATTTTCTTGAGTGTTACAGGTAACATTGATAAGAAAGAAATTAATTTAAACTTTACTATAACAGTTCTTATAAAAACGTAATTGGCCTTTAAGTAATATTAAAATGCTTTCCTTTTGAGTTTTTCTAACACGATATATTTAATAGCTAATATTTTATACTTCTTTCATCCTTATTTATTGCTCAAAACCTCTGTAACCTCACACAAAAAGTTTTTTTTAGAAAGAAGTTTATTGAAGTACTTTATTTAATCCTAACATGCTCTATTTTTTTCATTAAATTTATTTCGTATTTTATCAAGAAATACTGAAGAACAAGTTTTTTTATCCCCCTTTTTTTGGCTTTTAAGTGTTGGGTGTGGATTTCATTTAATTTTATCAGTTAGGTAGGATTTATGTTACTTTTTTTTTATTTAAAAAGCTTTTTCTGATACTTTAAGAAGTGCCTTCTTCATTTTTATTTTAGTTAACTATACCACAAACATAAGAAGAAACTAATTAAGTATTAAGATCATAAGCACTTTTTTCATGCAATTCCCTTTTGAATTTTTTTAAGAAGGGAAGCGAATTATTTTTTTTTTATTTCTCAGTTATATATAAGTTTTTATATTATAATATATAATATAAATAATATAATTATAGTTATATTTAAGTTATTTGTTAGGTTTAACTCAAAATTCTTTCATATGCTGTTCAAGTGGATGCTTTTCATAACACAATCCAGTAAATGTTAAATTTGGAAAAATTTCTATTCATTAAGAATAACTACTTCTTATTTGTCATTTTATTTTCGGAATTAATTTGTTTTTGGCATTCACTCCAAACTGAAATTTTACTATAATTTTAGAAGAAAATGAGGTAATGAGAAAATACAATTCAGAAGAAATTAAATATTTTAATAGTAATTACAACTTTTTTCAAAAAGCAATTAATACGCACATTAATGTTTATTGAGATCTTAAGAACTGAAGCACAACAAACTATAATTTTTGTCTTACTTGAATTTTCTAATTTGGAATTTTTAAAGCCTTTTTCTCACATAGCCTTAATTACTTCTCTAATGGCTCGTAACATCGCGCGTTTATGTAATCCTCAAAGAGCGAAAAATTCTTAGAAATTAATGCTTATGCATGTTAGAGATTACAAGTAAACACACTCACCTATACTCGATAACGCGTAAAATAAATACCACAATTAAAATTAGCTCATGGATCAATACATCCCTGGGGAACTCATCTAATTAAGTTGTGATTAGACTATTAGGATAATTACAGAAATAAAGTTCTCAAATTTTCAGTTAATTGGCCCTTAATGCTTATTCTTTTTAACTAAAGATATGTTTTCCTCCTCAAACTTACTACTTTTCATGAGAAACACGTTAATTAACTGACGGAAATTAGATGTAAAAATTCGAGTAAATTTAGAATTATCGATTTTATTTACAAAAGCCATAAATCTATTTATTAAAGTAGCTTATATTTTGAATAGAAGAAAAATAATGTAGAAAAACCGCTTTGATGTTATATTTATAGAA
>BMAV01015310.1:1199093-1217674 GCA_019973955.1 Trichonephila inaurata madagascariensis | reverse complement strand
TCTCTCGCGCCTAAAAGCTTTATTTTAATTTGAAACCTCAATACAAAGTTCAATAAACTCCATAATATTGATTACTTTGGTACTTCGATCTGGATAAATACTATTTTGAAATATATGAAAAATAAGGATTTATGAAAACTACTCGAATGCCTTTCCACTTTGTTGTCACTTGCTTTACGTATTCAATTTCGGCAAGTACAATAGATTTTTTAATTCACTCTTTTACATTTATATGAGTTTTTCAACTACAGTATCTTAATAACATATTATAAACAGCATTACTTTGTCATTTTTGAAATTATTCTTTAATATTTTACCTTTCTTTAGTACAATTTCAGTTTCTCATTTAAAAACTCAAAAGCTGAAAATAATCTTCGAATATTTGCTGAATATATTTGAATAAATCTTCCTGTATAAATAATAAAAGTTATTATTTATGTCTTTAGATAAATACTGAAATCACTTACGGGAAAGATTTTAAAGCTACATTTTATTTCGAAAATTTTCTAAGAAATTATTTGCTAACGCCTTATAAATGTTTCGATCTAATTTATCTTGTACCAAATGATTTTTTTATTATATGATTTGAATAGTGGCGCTATTTTTATGAATAAACTGTATTATCTCAAAGTCATTTTAAAACTAAGCGTTTAAAGATATTGTGTTACGTGACTCACTATAAATATAATTAAATTTATTTATACTTCTTCTGAAGAATGTTGCAAAGTATAAATAATTTTGTTTTAAATAATCAAGTTAAATTCTAGATTCAATTAATGTTTTGCGAATGAAGTGCACAACTGTACATTTTTACCTCGTTTTCAATAAAGTTTAAAAATCAATTATTCAATACCTCTTTTAGTCACGTTGTAGGAAACTCTGGGAAAGTTTGTATATGTATTTAACGTAATATCCTCTAAGTTTTTTAAAAAGCGAAATATATTTCGATCAATAACTAAGAATAAAGTTGGAACGTTCAAGAGAAAACAATTTCTACTTTGAAATTTTCCTCTGTGCCTCTATATTTGTTCTTGTAACCTTGCTACTTGCCCCAATAAGACCATTGGTATTGATCTAGACAGAAACGAAGCAAATTGTTATTGAATATTGGAAACAGATAGAGCAATAACAAAGCGTTGAAACACTAGGAAGTTCCTTTAAGAAACAAATAACTAGGTAATTGATATAGTGTGAAAGAAAAAGCTGTTTTTCCCCGGAAGTCTGTGAACGTGTATTAGAATGTATTCGAAAATAGAACCTAAACATTGTTTAGAGTGCTACAAAGATTTCGTAAAAGAATCTATTAATGATTTAGAGAGAGAGAGCGCGCACAATATTCGATAACAAAACACCCAGTTATGTTGAGCACAAAGCAAATACTGCAAAAAAAGTAACACTTTCTTGCTTTTTTTACGCGATAGAATATTTAATATGCGTAAGAAGCGTGAATTAGAATGGAAACATAGTTTAAAAGTTCCAAAAAGGGGAACATTTATCTAAATGCTTTACTACTAATTATTTTTAAATATAATCGGTCAAGTGCGTAAAGAAATGGCATATTTGAATTGAATTTTATAAGTTTATATACTTTTCTTTATATATAGGAATGATCATCATGCAAATTTGTATTAAGAATAACCAAGAGCAACAAAAAAAAAGGCTCTACTAAAGCTTTAAAACAAAAGAAGAAAAAGAAAGAAATGTTTACTTCTTGAATGTATTGCAAAATGAAAATGGATGAAGTTATTACAGTATAGTTTTCTGTTGATTTTAATAACTGACTCTTTAAATAAAAATAAAATCTTTGCTCTGCAAATATATTTATTACTAATATAATTTCACAAAACAAGAGTAAGGAAATCGAATGATCAATCTGAGATATTTAAAAATGAACTAAAGCTACTACAAATTCCCCCTATTTTTTCAAAGTTTGTTGATAAACTACATTTATAAATGAAAATCAACTAAATATTTTTGAGAGAGAAAAAATTGCTCTATTGTGTGTTTGCAAATTTATTCAAGTTGTTGTTGCTAATGCCACCTGATCGGCAGTGCCAAATCGAGACCCACGAAATTCAGCATTGCAAAGGGCTCGATTGTACGCCTGTCATTAGCCGTAGCTTTGAGTAGCATGTGTGTGACAGTGCGATTTGGCTCGCTTCCCCTCCAATTTTTAAGGAGAACACTCTGAGTGTAGTCAGAGGCCTCCCACTTCCTTCCCCTTTCACGAACCTTGCGAGAGGACTTGTGGCTCGACGGCTATTTAGAGTACCCCCCCCTTCCCATGCCGTGAAGGCAATATACATTTGCAAACCTCCATGCCTTCTCCGGGATTCGAACTCAGACCCTATGGCACCGCATTTAGCTTCACAAACCATTATATATCGGATTCATTCATACACTGCTGGTCACACAAAATGCAACAAGAAGGACCAGAGATATCACAGCGTAATTTATTTGACAGGTAACATGTTGTACAAAGATCAAACGATTAAAATTACAGACTCTTGTGACGTGTGGATGATGACAAAATCAGTAGTTAGTGTAGCCACCATTGTTGGCTATAACCACTGCCCCACGCCTCGGCATAGAATCAAAGTGGCTTTAATTGTAACCTTGTGGTACAGCTGTCCATGTGGTTTCTACATATTGCCAAAGTTGATCTGGTGTAGCAACAAGTAGTGTGTCTCGGGGCAGTCGTTGTGCAAGCAGGGACCACACGTTTTTGATTGGCTATAGATTGGGATAACAAGCAGGCCAAGAGGAAGCAATTCAATCTCAGGGATAAAGAAGAACTCTTGAACATTGCGTGCCACGTGTGGTCCCGCATTATCCTGTTGGAATATGGCTGATGGCAAGTGCTGAATGTAAGGGAGGACCACGGGCTCCAACACTTTAGAAATGTAGTGCTAGCTGTTCAATGTACAGACAATGCGAACTAGAGGGGTGTGGCAGAGTGAAATCCAAAATCACCCCAAACCATGATACCGGGTGCTGGACCAGTGTGGAGATGCATAACGCAACAGTTCAGCAGCCTCTGACCATGATGTCTCCAAATTTGAATCCGACCGTCGTGATGTTGCAGGAAGAAACGGCGTTCATCAATAAACACATTGACGATCCATTCCGTTGTCCATGTCCACCGTTCATTGCACCATTGGCGGCTCAAATGCCTGTGGTTTCCATTTAAGGGTAAACGAAGCAATGGACGCCTTGCGGACATTCCCCTCTGCTGCAAATGGCGTGGAATGGTACGAGCGGACACGAAATGATGCGTAAGATTGAATCTGTTGTGCTAAGGTTCGTTATGTGGCTGCGCGATCCATCACTGCCATGCGAGCAATTTGCTGTCATCACGGGCAGTAGTGCAACGAGGTGGGTGCGAATGGCCCCGTCGGTTCGTCGTTTCCTCTTGAATCCAGAGATGACAGATCCGCATCACATTTGCTTGGTTTCATCTAACACGTTGACCGATTTCTGTAAAGGATAATCCGCAATCCCTATAGGCTACTATTTTTCCTCAGTCGAATTCAGAAACTTGATCAAAAGACCCTCGACGTCTTCCACGATGCATAGGTAAACAGCTTATGCAAAAAAGCCCGAAAAAACAATTGCTGTACTTCAAATCGCCAGTCTGCTCTCCCCTTATATAGTGCTTGCGAGTGGCGCTACAGTCGCCCGTGATTTGCGCCTGCGTTGTAATGCTAATGATTTGTATATTTCCTCGCCGCCAATGTATGATGTAAATTTCACATGGTTTCCATTCTTCTTTCTGGGTGCTGCATTTTGTGTGGCCAGCAGTGTAGAATTTTTACATTTTTTTTTTTCTCTAATAGATAATCGTGGACCAAATCATATTAATAACTCTTAGGTTAAACTTTTCTTTCAGTTTCAATGTTTTTTGGGGAGGGAGGTGGGATGGTTTTCCTTACTTTTGATAGTATTCTGACAAACATAAATGTGATTTTATTGATAATGTTTTTAAGGGTGATTAAATATCGCTCCCCACTTTGTGACATAGAACAGACTTTTAATCGTAAATCTTGTGACTGTTGACGACGTTTAAGTGAAGACGACAATATAAAAAAGCTCTGTGTTATGTATTTTTCAAACTGTAATACAAAATCACATGACAATTATGAAGATTTGTTTAATTAATGCGTAACTCTTTTACGTAAAGAATTAAGAAATATAATCAGAATAAAATAAATTTTTCACTATAATACGCTTGGCACTTGGAGTAAACTATTTAGCAGAGTAACAAATCAAATAAAACACTTGAATAAATTCCATTGGGTAGTCAAACATCACCAACAAAAAATATTTTCCGGACTCAAATACAAAATATTTAGATTCATAACTTCTTCAATGACTCAACTAGTGTATAGCCTTGCCTCAAGGATTTCAAAATCACTTAGCGTAAATTTTAAGCAATAAAAGTATTCAAGCTATGCAGAAAATCCAGATAGAAAACAAAAAAAAAATTTCTATTTAGAGTAACATGTTTTTTCGCTCAAATTTCTCAGAGGGAAAGTTTCGAAATAAATGTTCCTAGCTTCAAGAATTTGTTTTCTCAAGTGAAAAATAATTTAATAATATATTTATTGCTCATTCTTTTAAATTTTTTGTAGAATGAGTGAGTGAGAGAATATTTACGTCGCACTGTTCAGCTACTCGAGGGCTTTTTTTTTCTTCTGTAGAAGTTCTTGATCTAATGTATACAGAAAAAAAATCGTTTTGTTTTCAGTTAGTTAATAAAAGCATTTTTTAACAAAAGTTTAATTTCTGAGTGAAAGTTTCACTTTTTATTATCAAAATAATAGAGACAATGTGACGAAAATTATATATTTTGGAATGAGGGATTCTAATTTATTCTAATTTTAAAGGGTGAGATATAGAGCTGATGATCAAAAATGTATACCGATTTAATTCTTTCTTTCTTGAATATAATTCATTGTTTATTGTCAGGGCCGTAGATATCGCCGTATCAGCCGTGTAAATTTTACGTTGCCCCCAAGCAACAAGGGCTCCAAAATTCATAAGCAAAAAACCAAAAAATGTTCAAGGACCCTCCTAAATAGCCCCCAAGGAGTTTTGATACAGGGCCCATTCAGGACCAGCTACGCCAGTGTTTATTGTCAAAATATATCAAGAATAGTTACTAATTTATCATTCTTTGACATTATCTAATCATTAGCGATAGTATCTTGATAGCATTTCGTTGTAAACACGTATTTTTTTTTAAATTATACATTTATTACTTTTTTTAGAATTACTCAAAAGTTTCGGCGTATAAAGAACATCTGTGTGGAGAAAAATTTGGTTACAAGATTAAACAGTTATTTCTAAAATTGTCTTTATCAAATCAAAGAATTAAGCTGTTTATGCCATTCGTTCTACCATTATAAAGTTCGTTTATTGAAATTTATATGACTGAAAAAAACATTTTTCCGCAAAATACTAACAAATTGCTTATATGGTATATATTTATCTGATATACTCGAAGTTTACAACCCTGATAAAATCTGATTTAGTTTTACGAGATATTTTACGTGATTACATAGAGAGTCACAATTTTTTTTATTCTGAGCTCATTTATAATTTTATCGAAATAAATAGATATAAAAAAGATATTTACGTTAAGGTATCCGACTACGTTCAGAACCGTGATTTTGCAAGAGCGTGTAAATGGATAATATTTATGATATTTAGTGTCACTTAGATTAGAAAATGTATATAAAATTATTTTAAGAATAGTATTACAATAAAAAATTATTTAAGTACAATATTTTGACAAAAAATGAACATAGAATGGCCCATTTTCAAAATATTCTCCTTTTGTGAAAAATGCTTCTATTATAATAATATTTTGCCTGTATATACCTCAGATATCTGTACAGAGGCTCAACTAGAATTTTTAAAATATGTAGCTTAGAAGTGGGTTTATCCATGTTTTACGACAACAGAGGGAAGAAATTTTAAGAAAAAAACGCCGATAATTATTGCAATCGGTTGTAACTCTGAAAATAATGTGAATTTTTCAAAAATCATCGTTGAGCCTCTGTACAGAGGTCTGGGCTATATATAGGCAAAATATTATTATAATAGAAGCATTTTTTACAAAAGGAGAACATTTTGAATAAAGGTTATTCTAAGTTAATTTTTTGCCAAAATATTGTATTAAAATAATTTTTTTTTGTCAAAATGTGTCTTTAAAACAATTTTATATATGTATTCTAATCTAAGGGACACTAAATATCATGAAAATTATCCATTTATGCGCTTTTTTAAAATCACGGTTCCGAACGTAGTCGGATACCTTAAGTTGAATATGATTCAAAAATATTAAAATAAAATAGGAATCTATTAATAGAACATCATGGATCTTTTACAATATTTTTTTTAAAAGATGAATTTTTTTTTTCCTTTTTGTTTTCCGTTTCTTGTTTGTTAAATATTTTATCTTAAGTTTCTTTTTGTACTTTGACATTGTTAAGTCCTGTGATTGGAAAAAAAACACGCACACACACACTTGAGGTTTTTCATTATTAAACATCATCTCTTAAAACAACAAAATTTTCATCATCATCTCTTAAAACACCAGAATTTAATATCTTCTCTAATGATATACTAGGAGGCAACCGACTTCGTATGTCACGTGCCGTGGAGAAAGGGTCTATAAATAGTCAACGAGGGAATACTCCGGTCAGTGCGCTCTGACGTGCACTTGTGCGCATCGCTCCCTCTTCGGCATGCACGTAGACCTTTCTAAATCCATCGTGTGACACGACGTTGGGTGATACTCACGTTGTGCCCAACACGAGTTATTACCCAGTTCATGGAGTTCGGGAATACGTTCATGTTCTACGGTCATTAAATGATAGTATAGGTCTCACTGACGTCCCAGAGGCATTTTCTACACAACTTCGAAAGTCGTAAATGCTACTCAAAACCTCAGATGTTGCTTATGAGAAGGGAAAGTTGCTGGCCTTTATAGCCCAAATATGAGTACCACCGGATCAGATACGTGCGGAAATTATTTAATCATTTACAGGTCCATCTCACCACTATCACTTCTGAAATTTGCATGACGCTACATGCATTATTTCTTGGTGTTAAAATTTCATTTTTGAGTAATGTACACTTTTAATAAAGTTTAAAACTCAGTAAAATAAAATGTTGGAAATTTCGGGCAATGTTTTATGAAATAATATTGTTTAGTTAAGTAATTACTTGGTAGATAAGCTCTTTTGAAACGAATAATAATTTTTACATTAAGTTACATGATGCTATATGTATTTTTATACTTTTGATTGAAAATGATGATTTTAAGTCTAATTTTAACACTTTTGAAATGGTTATGCATATATTTTAGAAAGTGCCAAAGATTTACACATCTTTCAGCAAGATCAAGTCATATTTATCAAATGAATCTGAAAGAAAATTAACAATTTATATTTACTATTATGTAAAAAATGAGCAAGATTTAAGTAACCTTTTTTCACAAAACTATCCATACGATCTTTTCAACTTCACCTGATAATTGTTAAAAAAACATTATTACTCACTTGAAGTAACGAAATTATCCATTCAAGCTTATTATCATCTTAAGAAATAGCTCCTCATTACAAATGCCATCTACAAAGAAAGCAAGAACGATGCATTAAAAAGGAGAAAAAGATGTACCGCAATTTAGAAAAATCTGCATAACACAAGCCAAGGTAGTCTCCTGGAATATTTCTCTGCATGGTACGTAATTATCTAATAACCTAGTATTTTCAAACTGAGTTCATAGCTAAGCTTTTACTTAACGATCATGGAATAAATACACTTTAAGGGCTTGCTCTTATCGCGTAATGAAAAGAATTCTTTTTATAGGAGTTGGAGAGCTTTACGAGTCCTTTGGATCCCTCTCACTGATGGTCTAGAATTAATGAGCTGCTTTTTAAAAAATTATTTCGAAGGAAACGAGAAGTTTCATTCGATTAATACATTTAATGAATGAAATTTTTGTCGATGTTTTGGATCTTGAACTAAAAAGGAATTATTATTATTATTGTTATTATTTTGTTATATGTAACTGCTATTTTCTTTCTCCTACGTTAAAGTTTTCGATTGAGCAAAGAGAAATTCTGTGCCTTTCCTTTATTTAACGTCTTCATGAGTTTTTTCGTAATTTCACATACTATAATGATCCTCCAAAGCCTGACCATCACACAACGTGGTTCCCGCATGGCTACGGTAGCCGAATGGTTATGATTGCGAGTTCGTGTTCGGCGATGTTGAGTAACGGGTTCGAAACTTTCTTCCACAGACGCCTCGTGATGTAGAGGAGCTAATGCATGTTAACCCTTTATCTACCGCATTATGATTTGCTGCAGTTTTTTTCATGCAATGTTTTTTTTTTGCATCACTACATTGAAAATTAGGGATACACATAAACAAAATACTCAACTTTGGGAAATTTAATCCGTTAAAGCTGATTAATTAATTAAAGATATTCAATTGTAAAATTAATTATAAACACTGTTCACTCTTTAAATAAATAGTCAACTCGTTTTCTAAGGTCTACATTAACATACAAAAAAATAAAATGCTTAAATTTTGACATTCAGTATTTTTTCGGGACAAAAATGGTTATCTTCGAAATCCACTGAAAACGCTATTTCTGCTATAAAACTATTCGCCTTCTACACTAAAATTCTTATCATGGAACCCGTGCTGTCATATATCTTGGAAGATTGGATTTCAAAGAATATTCCTGAAAAGTATCTCGTCAGAATATTCGTAAAAATGCTTATTCTATGTAATTTTTAAAGTGAGTGGTACTTATAAGTACCGTCCGTAGATAAAGGGTTAAACTTATAGAGGCTTAAAGTCTTCAGTTGGCATCAGAATATCGATTTTTTTATCATTAATTTCATGTCTAAGAACTCAGTTATTCGTATTTAAAAATCAGCTTGAATTTGGTTACTTCTGGAGGTGCTTATTGCACTGAAATGAGTTTTCCCTTAGTCTTCCTATTCACTTAGTCCTCTCTCTAAAGCAGTGATCTTCAAATTGTGTTCCACGGAACCCTGGGATTCCACGAGTCACAATGTAAAATCGAAAAGAAAATCAAAAATGTGTACACACAAAAGGGATTCACATTCTCTACATTAAGTTTTTATAACCATAAATATCTAAAGCTCATCCCAGTTATTATAACTGAACATTTTATTCACAGATAATATCTTTATTTTTTAATACTTTTAAACTTTTATTACGTATAAATATGATAAAGGAATATTAAAACGTTTTTTCTACATATGTACGACTTACCAGATTATGAATATTCTGTTGTTTGCACACACAATCCCGGGTTCCACGAAATATAATTTTGCTCTAGTTAATACAATGTTCTGCACAACTAAACAGTTTTTTTAAATGCAAAATGTACCTTTTCACATTTGTGGGGGAAAAACACCTTCAACGAAAGAGAAGGAAAAAGTTATCGACATGTCAACAAATTCGACGTTAAGTTTTAAGTTTAAGCAAGGACAGCTACTAAATTTAGATTGCAAATTCATGCAAAATACACAGGATATTTTACAAGCTCTAAGCAACAAAATAAACATAATTAAATACAGAATATGCGCAATGCGACTGCAGATAATTTCAATAGACATAGATTTCGTCAGTTAGTATGTAAAAAGCACATATATATCCCAGTTACAAAATATAATGCAGGAGTAGGGGGCATTTGGAAGAAAAATTAATATTATTAATAAGTAAATTATATTAAAGTTACATTAAAACTTTTTAATAACCAATAAATGCCTTTTTTAATTGTCATTACATATGGTACCAATAATTTGATGATCTACACTCATGTCCCAAATTTAAGGTAACAAACACAAAATCTGTGGAAAAATAATGAACAATTCGCTGTGTCACCAAGTAATTTGACACAGAGACATATTATAATGTCAGAAAGAAAATATAGCAACACATAACCATATAGAAAAGATTTTAATTTTGAATTAAGATGCAGGATATATCACAAAAAGTGTGAAATCATACAACAGAGATATAAAGCATTTAACTCGAGAAAAGTCTCTGTCTAATTTGGAGAGTGCCTAACGTGTACCGATACATAAGCCTTAAAATGATCTGCGATACTGTTTATGAGGGTGTTTATAGATATTTTCGGCAACATTCTTCCAAAAGCGCGACTTTTAATTCCTGGGGAGGGGTCCTGGAAGGAGCTACGCCGAGAAATGGATTTTCTTAGATCATCCCAAACATGATTAAAAAGATTGAGATCCGGGGATCTCGAGAGTCAAACTATTCGGTGAATATCCACTCCTTCATGAAATTCATCAACAGTGTGAGTTCTTTGTGACCTCGCATTATCATTCATAAAACTATAGTTCGGGCCAAGAGCACCCAGAAAAACCTCACATATACTTCCAGGATTTCATCCCTGTAGCGCTGTGAGTTGGCAGCACTCGTATAGAAAACATACAGTGGTGTACACCTGGACAATATTATGCCGCAACTCACAAAAATTCCTTTGCTACCAGATCTGGGGGTCGCGTTAGTCGAGTGGTCTAGGTATCGGATAATGGCTGGCTTTGTCACGAGTCCGAGCCCAGTACCACTAAAGACCTGCCGTGTAGGACAGCGATGCACGCTAAATCTGTCGAGAGCTGAAACGTCCTCCCGTTGGTGTGGTGTGGTAGTTAGGAGAAGGGAGGTGCCAGGTCTGACATCGTCCTCGTCACTTGACCATGGTTCAAAATGACGCGGTCCGTCGCCAAAAGCCCTCGTGTAGCTGAACAGTGCGACGTTAATAATCACTCACTCATGCTACCAGATCTGTCGATTTTTGTTACGCAGAAGGGCTGAAAGCAAGCTCCACTTTCTCTCCAGATGAAGACTCAACGAGAATCCCTTAGACTGGTGAATTTCGACTCATCACGAAAATGAACACGCTCCCGCTCTTGTGGAGTCCAGGACTCATGTTTTCATCTCCACAATATCCGGTCTTTCCTGTTGGATGATGTCAAAGGGAGACACAAGACTGGACGGCACTGAAAACTCTCCGTGTAGAAGGGGCCGATACAGGTTGAATCTGTCGAGGCTCAATGTCGTCCCGTTGGCGCGAGTGAGTGAATGAGTGATTGAATATTAAAATCGCAATGTCCAGCTACACGAGGGCTTTTGGCGACGGACCTCGTAATTTTGAACCATGGTCAAGTGACGAGGATGACACCTGAGCTGGCACCCCTCTCTCCTAACTACCCTACCACACCACGGGAGGACATTTTATCTCTCAACAGATTTAACGTGCATCGCTCCCCTACACGGTGGGTCTTTAGTGGTACTGGGATCGGACTCGTAACAAGGCCAGCCACAATCCGACACCTTGACCACTCGGTTACCGTGGCCACGTCCCGTTGGTGTGGTGTGGTAGTTAGGAGAGGAGATGCCATCTCAGGTGTCGTCCTCGTCACCTGACCGAGGTCCAAAATAGCGCATTATAGCGCGACGAAATACAACTTTCATTCACTAAAGTATACCCTTGAAAGTTTTACGACCAATGGCTAAGCGCTTAAAGTCCTAACCCTGAAAGAGGTGCTGGAGGTAAATTGGGAATCGTTACTTGCTAGATTCTCCCATGATTCGATAGGGAATTTTGGAGTATTTTTTTTTTTTTTATAATAGACCGTATATCTAAATTTTAAAGTTCATCCCTATCAATTCAATCGTTAAATTTACAGAGAGAGAAACGTGATTTATTTATTGACATGAGTGAAAACTTCTAAAGATAAATGGGTATTGTGTAACTAAGAAGACTTATATTTACCTAACAATATCTTGATCAAACAACATAATCTTATATATCTGAATTGTGTGTGTGTGTGTGTGTGTGTGTGATGCGCTTGGAATTTATGTGTCAACACACTGGAAGCGATAGTCAAAGAAGTCATAACTGCGAATGCTTGGCCGGCGTTGTATATGTCGGGCCTTGGGTTCGATTCTTAGTGTGTGGCCGCGGTAGCTTAGTGGTCCAGGTATCGGATCGTGGCTGGCTTGTCACGAGTTCGAGCCCAGTACCAATAAGGACCCACCGTTTAGGGGAGCGATGCACGTTAAATCTGTTGAGAGCTGTAACGTCCTCCCGTTGGTGTGGTGTGGTAGTTAAGAGAGGGGGTGCCAGCTCAGGTGTCGTCCGCGTCACTTGACCATGGTTCAAAATTACGTGGTCCGTTGCCAAAAGCCCTCGTGTAGCTGAACAGTATGGCGTTAATATTCACTCACTCACTCGATTCTTAGTACTATACTAAAGACCCGCCATGATCAGAGGCCGATTAAATCTGTCGTCCAAGCGTTGGCGTAGTGTGGTACCAACTCAAGTTTCGTCTTCATCACTTATCGTATTTGAAAATGATGAAGTCCGTCACCGATAGCTCACGTGTAGTTTTGTAAAGTGATGTATATAAACAATTATTTAACATCTCAATATACTTCTAAGTATTTTTATCACGCATTATATCTCTAAAAATAAATATATTAGTTATCTAAAGAACTCGCTTTAGTATTTACCACGTGTCTATTTTTTTGTTCTTTTCTTTTTTTGCTGATCAGAAAGGCACTCACGTGTAGCCATATGTTACCTTTCTGTGCACCAGTTCCTTTTAAGGAGCATTTTCTCTCTTCGAATAGTTATTACTATTTCTAGATATGTACCTTTTGTTAAGCGGTAATAATAGCTTCTTGAAACGTGAGCTTGAAAAAAACTATCACCAAAAGATCCACGTGATGATTAGGTATTTTTAAGTCACATTACCATTTCTAAATTTTTTAAAAATAGATTTTTACTAAGAGTTTAACTGCACAAAAAATGTCTGCGATAGACAGTGAGGATTCTTTCAAATTATCTGCCTCTGACATTCCTCGCTTAAGATTACGTAGAATGTTTCCAATTGCTTACATTTTCCTCAACGGGTAAAAACAACATTTGTTGTGTTTTAATTTATTATATCTATATCAGCGTTTCTCAAACTGTGGGGCGCACCCCCCCCCCTCGAGGGGCGTGAAAACTCTACGAGGGGGGAGGCGTGTTTATACTGAAAATTTGAAACCAAAAGATTATTTTTTAAAAAAATTCTAATTTACTGAAAATAAACAAACAAAATACATTCTGGCATAATAAAAAATCAAATACACACTTACATTGATATAATACACTTATAAATGTATCAGTACTATATAATGCATTTTCTAGTTAATTTAACAATACTAAATTTAGGACAATATTAATAATTACCAATGACCCCATGGTCATATATAAAATTATGTGCAAAAATTAACACTTTTCTTGATAATTTGTACAGTTTATAATGATTCCCTTAATTGCTGAATTAAAGTTGAGCGATTCGCTTCCCAACGTCCGCATCTTCCAGACAAGCATGCGTATGTGATGTGATGTATTGGGAGAGAGGGGGATGATAAAAGGAATAAATAAGCAAATCCTCTGAAATTAGTAAATCCTTCGCAAACACTGTAAAGTTCCTTTTATTTTTTATGGATAGCAGTGCAAAGAAAAGATTGTACTTCGGAAAGACGTATATATACGTCCGGGGCAATTAAAGCTTCGGCTGAGTGAGACGTTTATATACCCCGATGGCACTTAAGAGGTTAAAGTCTTATTGTAGTTTTAGCGTCTAAGTATAGTATGATTGAATTCATACTTTGTTATTGTATGAAGGGAGGGGGGCGATGAAAGTTGACTAAATATCGGGTCGCAAATATTTAAACTTTGAGAAGCACTGATCTATATGATTAAAAAAGGAATTGTTTATTTTAGTAAACAGGAAATGTCATATATATATATATATACAGTATTTTTTTTTAAAAAAAACATAATCTTATTAAATTTAACCCATCAATAAATCTGTTATTAAAATATCATCTATATACATAATACGGAAAATTTTCCTTTTCTTAAAAAATTCAAGTTAAGGTAGAGGGTCGCTGGCCAGACGGAATCGATCTGAGTTAAAAAAAATATCTCTCGGGTATTACTCAACTTTTTTTTATATATATATTACATGAACCTGAGCTTGGACGAAGATGCTTAGAGTTCAAGAGTTGTTTCGACTTTTCTTCTCATTGTTTCTCTCTTTTTAAGTAACCTTTTTTTTTCTTCGCATCTTTCAATTTTTTTTTTTTTCTCCTTTTTTCTTCATCGGTTTTCCTTTTCTTCCTACATTTGTATTTCTTAGTATTTGTTTTTCTTTCAGAAATTCTTTTCTTTTTATACATTTTTAATTTCAATTTTCCTTGTGTTTTTCTTTATAAGGATAATGTATGTGCAGATTATATATAATTCTAAGCTCTGGGGTATTTATATGTTTCCGCTGTTATAGGAAATGGAGTTGGAAAGTTCTTTTGAAATAAATAATGAAATGAATATGAAGTAAGCATAAAAACTGCAACTTAATATGCTGAGTTAAGAGAGAAAATATAAAAATAACATTAAATTTTAATTTGAAATTGAATAAATTTTGTTACTTAAATAAATAAGTTTAAATTCTTCCTTAATAAACAAAATAAAAAGCAACAAATTATTATTAAAAAAATATTAAATGGTTTTTAAATACTATTCCATAATAATACTATACCCAATTAACTCTTGTTTCTTTGGTTAACTGTTCTATTTTCTATTGCTGAGTTTAGTATCATGAATTCCAATTAATTTAAGTTTTCTTATTGCATTAATAAACAAGGAGTATTAATAATAATAAATAAATAAAATAACAATTACTAAGTAATGATTACACAGAAAGTACTTAAAATATTATTTCTTAAGTCTCTTGTGTGTGAAATAAGTTAAGTTTCTTGATTTTTCCGTTGGGTTATAACAGATCCCATTTAGCAAAGATCTTTGAAAAGGAAAGGTTTAGTGATTGTGGCACGAGAATTAAGATTGTTCCAGTGAAATTATACGGGTCTCGGCTAATTATAAAAGGATTAGAAGACGGTATTAAACCTGTCGTATCTTCTTGAAGTTGCCAAAACCAATTCCAGTGCAAACCTTGCTTAATTATAGATCGAAAAAGGCCCTATCTACGAATTTGTCCCTAACAATGTATATAGTTCATTCAGTCCTAATTACAAATCATGCCTCGGTGAGTTAAGGGATTGTTGGAAATAAAGTTGTGTCACTCCTTCTAAGAACAGAAGAAGGCAAAGTGTCGAATAAGGCTTAATATCTTTTAAAATTTTAGAAGAATTTAATATTTTATATTTCTCTGAAATTGATACTAACTCCACTTCCTCCCCCTGAAAGTTTTTTCCGTTTCCAAAGAGTGATAACATTATTTGTAGAACAAGCTGCTAAAATTTTTGGTCTAAAATTGTGTTCCATTAAATTCTAATTACAACAGTTTCACCATGTAGCATTTTAATATATTTTTTTTTCCTTATAAAAAAATTCAAAATTTCTTAATAGTTATTAATTTACATCTGAACCCTCTGTTAAGAGAGAAGTACGAATTATTACTTATAAATAGTATGAAATTTTAACCTCTCATAACGCAAATTCAATACAATCTGTTAGGAATCAATAAAATACCATTAAACAAATAATTAATATAATAAATCAAACATTCAATCTACGCATAATTATTATACACTTACCGCTAAAAGTTAAGGTACAACCTACCTTTTTTATGTCTAATAAAAAAATGTAAGAAAAGTGCATTAAACAGTTTTGTATTGAATGCAAATAAAAAATCTGCTTAAATAACTCAAACGTGATTTACAGCAAAAAAAAGCATTCGCGGCAGAAAAATCCCTTATTAAAGAAAGTAGTACATTCCAGTTTTATAGGGGGGAATGAAGGAGAAGCATTAGAAAATTAGATTTTAAAAAAGGATTCTGTCTACTTCTAACTGTAAATCATTGGCGACACCAACTTTCCATGCTGCCAATTAAGTTGCCATACACCGAAATTGGAAGCAATAACCAAACACGGAGTAACCCTTGTTCCTTCTATCATATAACGATCTTCAAGGAGAACTTAAAGCAGCCAAAATTCCAAAGTAGCTCTAAATATTCTTTATTGGATTCAGGTCTGGAGATTGAACTAGCTATTCCTTTCGCTCCAAACCGTGACCCTCAAAAGAGTCCTCAACAAGCACAATTAAGTGAAGCCGTGCATTACCATTCATCAGAATGAATTCATTACCAATATCAATGGTGTATGGGTGAAAATATCGATCAAATATCTCGTCCCCATTACCTAACACTAGTCAGAGAGTTTCTCCAAGGAATACATGTAGGTCAGTGGTACCACCGAAGGATATCTCTTCCTAAACCTCTGCAACTATGTCTTTCAACAGTAATGAACTGGTTGTATCTTGTACGTTATTTTTTCCACATAACAGAAGACTGCCTGAATTGTTCTTTAGTATGGACCTGGGATCATCTGATAAGAATATAGAAGTACGTTGCTGTCTTATTCAGGAAACGCGTTCTCTTGTCAAATATAAACATCCATATCTCTGTTCTCGATTCAGGGGGTAACACAATTGGTCGCATGGCGTAAATACAAACTTTGTAAAGATGTATTAGCAATGCAGTTTGGAGACTCCTGTTCCTGATGCGAAACAATGATCTGCAATGAGATGTGATCAGTAGTGGTCATCTTTCTAAAAGCCGAGAGAGCTAGGAAACAGCTTCCCGCAAGTGTTGTACACTATCTCCCAATAAGTATTTGGACACCCTTGCAAATGAGGATATCTGCAATCCTGATGTACGTCACACCTTCTGCACTTAAGTATCGCATAAGAAATAGCATTGGCAATAGTCACATGCAAGATATCATGAAATTCAGAGCTGTCTCTCTGCCTTCAAGAAGGGCGTAGTTGTCGGATACCATAAAATAGCTGATCTTTAAGGGACATATCTAGTGAGTTAATCATTCGAATACCATCAGTGCCTTTTGTTATTAAAAAGTGGAAGGTGAGTGGTGATGGTCGGAATGTGCCTCCACCCAGCAAACCCAATAAATTAAGAGATAGAGACCAAAGAATGCTGTCCAAAGAAATCCGGAAAAGCTGCACCAAACAGATAGACATCATACTCTAGGAGAACCAATAAGTAAACGGGACTATTATTTCGATAAATACCATCCGCAAGAAAGCACATTTACTTGGGTTCCATGGCCATGCTGCCGTCCATAAATCTTTGATTACTAACTCCAGCCTCATTTCTCGGTTTAGGTGATGCAAGGCTCTTCGAAATTGGCCCATAGATGAGTGAAAACGGGTTCCCTGTAGTGATGAATCAAAGTTCAGTCTCTAGTAGTCGGATGGTAGAGTCTGGGTTGGCGTAAGCCTAGAGAACACCTTTTGCCAAAATGTATTGCGCCTGTAATAAAGTTTGAAGTAAATGGAATTATGGTCTAGGGATGTTTCTCGTGGTATGAATTAGGACCCTTTATCCTAATTCATTGTAAGCTCAACACCTACTTCTACTCTACCATTCTAGACAACAATGTGCTTCCTACGCAGTGGAAATTTTAAGGGTTGGATCATTGTTACTTCTACGATGACATCGCCGGTTATCATGTTGTGAGGTCCACCACAGGCTAGTATCATGACAATGGGGTGAACTGAATGAACTGGCTTGCCTAGAGTCCAGATATAAGTCCTACAGAAATCGTCTGGGACGAGTGAGATCATCAAATTAAGAGGTGAAGCAAAAGTCCAAAATCGGTGAAAGAACTTGTATGTCTTCTTCAAGCCGAGTGGAAAAAAAATACCTCTGTTCATCATCAAAACACTTGTGAGAAGTATGCATTGGAGGGTTAAGCCTGAAATTGTCTCAGGTAGAGGCTCTCCCAACTGTTAAACATAAGTAAATTTTGTTGATCTATTTTATCACAAGTGTCCAATTAATTATTGGTAGATAATGTAATTCGTAGTCAACCTGGAACATGTCTTTTTGAATTAAAATCTTCAGATTTAAACTAATCCCACAGTCGTTGGACAACACTGATAGACATCTAATACGTCTAGGAGCATCAGATTGTCGCAACCCCATTTCCATTTACCAATTGCCCGCCACTTTAGAGAATCGGGTAAGTAATATTTCTTAAATATTATTAAGGAAATTACACCAACAAGTATTGAAGATCAGCATTTATGCACAAAACGTACACACGAAGCTGCGAAAATTCGATATTTTCACATTTTCTACCACTTTTATTTCAGTGTACATTTCTTTAAAAACAAAATTGGTAAATATTTTTTTTAATTTTTTTACGTTAATCTCTTCATTGCTCACTGCTATCATTCATATAAAGTATGAATTTTATTGCTACTGCCATCTTTTAATGCCGAGCTTCAGAATACATGTTTTACTTTAAATTTTGGAGGCCAGTGTACATTATGCAGGGAAAAAAAACAATCTGTACTTTATTATGCAATTTGATCCTAATATAATGTATTTAATTATATTTACTGTTTCTTAAGTTTTTGTAGGTCGTATATGTGGTATATATATATATATATATATATATATAT
>BMAV01015310.1:1171368-1192025 GCA_019973955.1 Trichonephila inaurata madagascariensis | reverse complement strand
TCTTTTCCAACCCAAATCCAAGAAGTGAAATGCAATTGTATATGCAAATAAGATAGCCTTTAAAAGAACAGAAGTTTTAGTAAACGAGATGGCAATTTAGAGAAAGTTAGGTTTGGAAGAGATAGAAGTGTAATTTGACGGCCTACCAAAGATTAACAGATTCCTAGCCATTACTACAAGGTGCATACTATTGCACGCGTGTCTAAAAGTCTCGCTGAAAGTGATTGAACCTTAGCTTGATTCAAGGTAAGACTGATTATTTGATATTAGATCTCGTAAAATTATCAGAATTGAAAGTAGGCGGATAATATAATTATTTAGATAAGTGATCCAAGTTACGCGATCAGGTTTATCTACAGCTGCGTGTTTTGGTTTATTCTCACTTAATATAAGTTTATCCAATTTATTAGAAATTTAAGTTAAACTCTTAATAAAGTCATATTAAGAATTTTAAAATGTCGATTCATTTCGAGAATCCCACACCTCTAATTCACTCTGACAATCAAAGATATGGTCGCCATAAAATGACCATATCACAATTTTTACGTTAAGATTCGAAATTTATTCGCAGATAGAATCCTGCTGGCTTTAATTCTGACATATATATTACTTGTTTTATGGCAAAATGTCAAAATAATTTTTTTTAAAGTAAAACAGGCATTTTAGAACTTTTTGACATGCATTGTGATGCGAAGACGCCAACTAAATAGTTACAAGAAAAAAAAACATCTGATACATTTAGCAAAATATTTAGTATTAATTTTTTAAAAAACTTCCTGTCGAAATTACAGCGCACAATAAAGCAGAAGACGGAAAAAAGTTTGGATCGGACTGATTCGGAGCTGCGGAGAGAGCTAGGGTTACGAAAAGAGTTGCACTACTGTACTCGCAGTACTCACTTATCAATAATCACCGCTTTCGGTGATTATTGATATTTAAATTGATTATAAAATCATCTTACCAAAGTAAGTCCTTTTCTTTTTTTTTCGAAAATTCAGCCCTTTATGGCAATATTAAATTTTGAAATTATCTTATTGATAATATTGTGTTGTTACTAATGCCACCTGATCGGCAAAGGCCAGATCAAAGCACACGAAATTCATCATGGTAAAGGGCTAAGTGACGCCTATCGTTTGCATTAGCTATGTACACCATACAGGTGACAGAGTGATTTATCTCGGTTTCACCCCTAATTTTGAGGAAGAACAGCCTGGGGTGGTCAGGAGCCTCCCATCTCTCTTCCCCTTCCACTAACCTGACGAGAAGACTTGCGGCTCAACGGCTATTTAAAGTACCCCCATGCCGTGAAGGCACTATACATTTATAAACATCTATGTCTTCCCCGGGATTTGAACCCAGACCCAACGGCATTGCAGTCGGCGTCTCTCTCTCTCTCTCTCTCATCTTATTGATTATTTTTCTCCTAATCTCCGTACTATAGAACCTCTTTTCCGTATAGTTAGGTTGTGACGGGGCATTATCGGGTTTTCATACTAATCCTTTTGGGGAATCTTTGGGGCCAGAATTAAGTTGTTTCATAGCCAATTCTCTGAAGAAGAAACCGCGATATTCAGATTAGGTAGTTGATATATAGTGAAGGTTTTGCAATCGCGAGGAAGAAGGAGAAAGGAAGTTGAGATGCTGAACACCGTGAGCTGATGGTAAGACATTAAACTTAGAAGCGTAATTATAGAACGGGCTTTAGCAAATTAAATATATTAAGGAAGATAAAGATTCATAGGATAACTTTGCTTAAAGACGAATGGTTAGGATTCGAGGCGCTATTTACTTAAAATTTAGAAATACATTATATCACTCCCTATTGCCTTCCTATAGTAAGACTTGTGTTGATCAATATATTTAGACAATAATAAATTGGATTTATTATGACTACTTTGGGTAATCAATCATTTCTTCCCACAAATCTACGTCACTTAGATGGAGACATGGTACCCCTAGGCCGGGGGGGTATTACAAGGTTCCTATTAGTAATATTTGTTTCTCTATATAACTACAATCCACCCAAAAGGGGGTATTAGGGAACTAGACTTCTTAACTTATTGGTTGAGTTAAAAAAGCAAGGGGTAACATACAATACATGTATCATCGATTTCAATAAAATAATGTTTCAAAACGTAAGGCTTTTATTAGAGCAAGATCATGTTTATTTTCCTAGTTAAAAGCCATTTTTTTTATCTATGATTTGAAAAAAGAGAATTTAATAATATGTATTTAGATTATATAGATGTACATAATAAAGTTTCTGAATGATCAACTGATTCTTCAAGTTTGAATGAAAAGATCTCTTCTAGCAAAAAAAAAAAGCAACAAATAACTTTCAATCACAGTCTTGATATATATTCATTCTTTCTTACAATCCTCCCTAATCTGAACTCTGTCAGAAGGAACAACATAAACTCCCATCAGAAGATTAGAATCGTTTTTTTTACGGTTGTTATTTAAGTTCGGCAGCAAAGTCTCACTCAATGATTACTAGGGGGAAAATTAATCCCTACCTTCCCAGGAAGTTAGGTTGTGATCGGTTCTTGACAGGACAAGCCTCTTTGTCCATTATTTGTCTTTTACCAATTTTGCCTGATTCTTCTTTTTATATTGAATGTGGCACAGATGATTTTCTTCAATAAAATCATCCGAAAAAGAATATACTGTTTTCTTCCCTCGCAATTTAAAATTCGCTGTTCAGGCTTGATGTTTATAAAAAATTCTCTTAGAAATATTATAATTCAGTTCGGGTTGAATTGGTTTTAAGATATATTTATTGGTGAATCTCTTAGACTCTTTCAAAATTTACGCATAAGGACTGAAAGAGTTAGATATATTGTGGGATTGAAAGTCTTCAAATTGACGGTAGTGCCCAATGTGGTTCAGAATTATGAAGTATACCACGTTACCTAAAAGTCGTGCAAAAAATGGCCATCAGATGGCGGTTCATATAACAAAAACAATAATTAGCCTAACAATGCATTTTTAGCAATAAACGATGTTCTTTATAACAAATGTTGAACATTTTGGACGTCATTTATCAACAATACCTATAGTCGAGGGATAATGTTGAGCTCAATATATCTGTAGAAATGATAAGAAATTGCCGTCGGATATTGTCTTTTAGCATGCCTGATGAAGTCGGACGATCGAGGTAAACTTGCGCTTTCAGGTGACCTCACTACCAATAATCTCACGATTAAGATCTGGGGACATGGGAGGTCATGCATGACGGAAGTGGCGGCTTAGCTCGCTATTCTCACTAAATGATGTGTCCAAGAGATCTTTCACGCCCTTCTTAAGGCGACAGCAACTTAAAACAGCAAAAACAGATTCTCCATTCTGACAGTACAACTTTACTAACAATGCCTTTTCTGGTAAAGTCAACATACTGCAGTTGCTAGTGCATCTGTTTCCTCTTTGACTACAGTTCATTTTGTACACTATTTGCTTATCGTATCACTGACGTTTTACTGTCCAGCGTCATCTGTTGGCCCTTTCTTACCTCCATGTCATTTCAATCATGTGCATCAATTTTTACCTCTTTAACTAGATTACTCCGTGAATTATAGAATTTTCAAATGTGTTAACGGACTCTTGGGTCACCCGGTGTATTGGCTGCGATAAGATTAATCGAGTCAAGCAGTGTTTATTAACATCACACTTTAAAGTAACACGAGGGCTATTGGTGACGGACTTCCTAATTTTGAACTTTGGTCAAGAGACAAGGACGTTACCTGATCTGGCACCTCTCTTCAAACTATCACACCACGCAAACGAGAGGACTTTCTGCCACGACAGATGTAACATGCATGTCCCTCTACATGGCCGGTCTTCAGTGATACTAGGGCTCGAACTCATGACACGCTGACCACGAGCTCGTGACCGTAACTGCCAGGCTCCCGCGGCTACCTTGAGTTCATCACAAACAGGTTGCTGAAAATGCTCAATAAACCAAAAATAAACAAATTATTTAGTATTCAGTCTTAGGATTAGTTATAGAAATCCTTCATAATGTTTGCATTTATTGTTAATTTTTAGAACCTTTACAATTTTAATTCAAATGAATCCTCAGATTAAGTTTCGTACACGTTTAAAACAATTGTTTCAGATTCTGAATAGCTATTACACTGATGTTCTCAAATGTATACAAAATTTCTGAAATGTATTCAAAAGTATCAGTTCTTTTTTTTTCTAATGTAGAATGGTTAGCTCTTAAATTTGTTATATGATGGATTTAAATTTTTTTGATGAGCATATGGGCTAAATAATTTAGATAAACAACTAATTTGTTGAATAACTCAACAGAATTCAACATACTCATGCAGTAGCTCCAACGAGGAGGGAAGGGGGCTTCGAGAGTCCACCATTCTCTTAGCCTATCCCAATCCATCGCCAAACATATTTTTTTGATTTTATCGATTGTCGGGAACAAAAAAACAGTAAAAAATTAACTATTGAATAAATAATTAATATTAATTAATAAAATAAGTTATTTATTACAAATGCTTAGTTAAATTAACTAAAAGCACAAGAATGTATGTATTTATTTTCCTGTTAATTCAAAAATAAACAGGAAAGAGCAAATTTATCGTTATATAAGCACCAAGTCATAGAAGAAGGAAAAAATCTCACTTTTATCTGTTATTATAAAACTAAAAAACATGATGATTGTAGTGTTTACATTTACAGTCACCAGTCTCCTTCTATAGGCTTACAAATAGTCACGGAATAAAATCTAGTTTTCTTGGTTCTCTTGCGATTTCCTTTATAACTTCCTCAGAGGAGTGAATAGTTCAAATTGATGCGAGAAGGGTCCGAATCACTGGAATCCTTCCCCTCTTGTGTATACCAACATACTCATGATAAATGAACTGAACTCAGTAGCGCAACAGTCCTTGAGGGCTAAGGCCTACTGTGCCTATCTCAGTTTACGTGACAGTCACTGGGGTGCATGTGCAGATGTTTCGGTCAAATGGTCAGTCTGATGCAAAACCTCCAGTGTTAAGTTCCCAAGCAAGCTTGGTACTCATTTATCGACCCATTAAAGGGATGAAAGGCTGAGTCGACCTTGCCCAGCCTGGGAATTGAACCCCGAACCTGTGGCGTGGAAGCACGATACACTACCACTCAGCCACTGGGCTTCATACTCATGATAAGTCAATTAAAAAGGAAATTACCCTATAAAATCAATTTATTTCTTAAAAACGCATGAACTTTTTAAACGAGGTATTTTTTGCACCTTGTCTAAATATTTCCCAAATAAATTTCTGAAAAATTAAAAATCAACTAATGTAGGAATGAAAATATATACGTATCTATCGTTCCAAAGAAATGTAGTTGAACGTAACAAATTTGCAGAACTTTAAGAGTGAGACCATGTCAGATGACTTATTTTGCATAGTATTTACAAAATTTTATTACTATTATTGAAAATTAGAGATAACTTCCTGTTTACACTCTTTCCTGCTTTACGAAAACAAAAATTAATTATTTAAGACATCTTTCCGGTTTAAACGAAGAAGGGTTTGATTCCTCATATGAAACCCCGAGACACTACTAAAACCAAAATGAAATATTTAATGGAAGTTAAAATGGAAGTTATTCCGCTCCCTTTTATAAAATTCCAATAATAAACTTTCGCTGTTTGCTTTTCGTTTCGTTATTTTCGAATGTTTCAAATTAGGGTTGAGTAAAAAAAAAAATACTGAGAAATTGAGTTTCAAGGGAAATACATCGAAAAATCGACCAGACAAATATTTTATTGTTTACAAGATCAAAGAGGGAGACTGGAAAAGATGTCGTTTTATTATTGCTTCGAACTTTAACGACAGCGGAAGACAAAACAACACGTTTTTCTTTTATTTCGCTCGAGTTGTTTTTATTCCATGTAGTTTTCGTCTCATCCACTTGCTTTTTATCAGAAACAGTACGAAGTTAAAAATAACTTTCCTAAAAGCGATATTCCAACTCTTTCTTTGGTGCTATGATAATGTACATCACTTCCGTAAATGTGTATT
The DNA here is from genome assembly GCA_019973955.1 of Trichonephila inaurata madagascariensis. NCBI lineage: Eukaryota > Metazoa > Arthropoda > Arachnida > Araneae > Nephilidae > Trichonephila > Trichonephila inaurata. Next base: position 1,186,002 of record BMAV01015310.1, on the reverse strand, counting down.
TAAACTAATGGGGAAAATGTCTGTAAATGGATTCGCGAAAAAAAATAATATAAAAGTAAAGAAGACAACTCTGCTCTTTAAATGTTGTTTTTATTACCTTTGGAAATTGCCGTAGCTATTTAGTTGCGCAAGTGTGCTTAAGGGTTTTATCACACGCACGTTCATTTTGCTTTTAAGCACATTGGGAAGTTTTTTCTCTCCATATATACTTCAGTGCTAAGTAGCAACTTGCTTAGGAGTTGCACTTAACTTTTGTTTGGATCCTAGAACAGTTTTTATTTATTTTTGGAGATAAAACTTCACATTTTCATAGCTTTTGTATTAATCACTGAAATTTTGATCATGCTCTTTTGAGATGATTTATTGCATTAATTTTCCATTAGCATCCATAGAAATTTTTCGCCATTTCGTTCTTAAGCGCTGTTAGTTAAGAGCCCCATAACACTTATCTAGTCCTTTTAATTATTTCTACATCGTAAAATTAATTTCTAATTTAATTTTTATGGAATGCTTTTAGAAGATAATTAATCTGGGGTACTTCAAAGTCGAATGAAGAATAGCTGAAAGTATTTTTTTTTAGGTTTAAAAAGATCTAAATCTTATCTGAAGACTTTATATAACTGATTTTATACGAGTAAAAGAATTTTTGTTAGATGTGCTAACGATGCATTAAAAATTAACCAGTGACGCGTGTACTAAATGACTGCTACCAAGCAAGGGTTCTAGTAATTATGTTTTGTTAGTGTTTAATTATTCCCTTTGTACAAATATTTTATTTTTTTATTGTGATGTTCTCAAGAGAGATAGTATAAATGTTTCACTTCACAATTGCAATTTTTGAAAAATATAATAATAATACTTTTTATTACAATTATAATATATGCAATCTATAGCATAAAAAGTTTCGCACTAAGGAGTTATATGAATAGAAGGAGATAACGTATGCATACATCTTAAGGTAGAACGTGTAAATAATTTTTGGTGGCCTTATTGGAGTTCCAGCACATTGCAACGGAGCATCTTGATGGTGTGCAAAACAGAGGATATTCTTAGATATAATTCCGTGAGAAAGTTGTTTCGTTTACTCACATTGGAAGTAAGCATGGGCTGTGAGTCAGTAACGACTCATTGAAGGATTCGGAAACAGCATGTTCAGATGTCACTATTTGAAAGACGACATACAACTAGACTAATTGAAGTAGGATAGTCAAATCGCAGATCACTAAATATTTGAATCACAGCAATGCTACCATTCGCGAGTGTTGTCAGGAATAGGTGAATTACGAGCATACAGAGGATCAAGAAGGTAGTGGTTAACCGAGAGTGACGACAGAACACATGGAGATTGATCGTCCGATCGGCGTACACAGCCCTCGGTATGTCATTATTAACGATCTTATAGATCAGTGGATCAGTGTACCGCAACCCCCGGTCCGTGGATCAAATACTACCGGTCCACCCAAGATAAATTATTTCTCTTTTATTTGTTGTGGTATATTTTTCTTAGGTTTGGACTACTTTTTATGAAAATCACTTGATATTCATTTTTTGGTGTAGCTATATTTTATTCAGAAGTTATACGATTAAATATAATTAAATTAAAATTATTAAATTAAAACAGTCTAAAATATAAACAATCAACATCCTTCCCCTCAGCGGGCCGCGGTAAAATTAACAAACGTTGACCGGTCCTCGGCGATAAAAAGGTTGTGGAGCACTGTTATAGATATCCGAATCACCAGTGACTGTAATTTCAATCAATTGCAGGTTTAATGAATGATAAGGGAGCTGTGAGGTGACGGAGACTATGGCGCCGACCCATTACACACTGTAAGACGTTTTTTCTGAGGTTTCGGGCGCATTCAACCTGGAATATCATGAGCTATCATGGAGTGTAAATGTTTTTAACGACGAGTATACCCCTTTAAATTTAAACCCGATGACAACAGAAAAGACGAGTCTAAAGAGGCCAAGAGAAGTGAAGAGGTAATCGCCTATCTATGACATACACTACGATTACCAAAAGTTATGATACAGAGTGCCAGTTTATTTAATAGCAGATTTTACCTTTGTGTATCATTTGTGATACCCTTACAGCACGGTGGTATGTCAACACGAAATTTTACATCCCATAGTGCTACCCTTCCTTTCACATATCTGAATAACAGATTGCACCAAAGCCAGAAGTGGACCAAAGAATATTGAGTCGGTTTGCACAACTCAACAGAACCAGAGCGTAATTTTCGGTTGAATTGGATGAAACGGTTGTTAAAACGGTACTTATAATCATTATGTGTTCTATATAAGGTGAGCTTTTTTTAAATTAAAGCTATTATCGGAGTAGCAAACCAGTCATTATATAAACTATTTGAATCTCATCACTGAACAATCGTATGTAAAACATAAAAATAGGTTACAAATTTGGATCAGTTCTTATAACTTCTGCAATTTTCATCTCAGCAAGTAAAGTTGATACCGATGTTAATGACTCAAAGCGAAATATGCTGTATTCTTTTAACAACTTAATTAATTAATCAAAACAACAGTTACTTAACTTCTAATAGATATTTTTCTTACATAAGCCTGTTTTCTCTAATGTGTCTGATTTTTTGCCTCAAAATTAGGCTGAATTTCGAATTTTGTAAGATGCTGGTTGTAATTTTCTGATTGAAGGGGTCTTAAGGGATATATCCTGCATTGTAAAACTCGTGTATTAAATATTTAACAATAAAAAATTTGTTCTCAACATTTTTCAGAGTTTTTGCATGGAATGAAAGGTTTTCTTTTCGAATTCACAAACACACAAAAAAGTTATTAAAAGTAATATTAATCCAAAAAAATATGTTTTATTGATGAAAAAATTCCAAAAATCCTTCTCTCCAAAAACTCATGCAATATCTTCTTATAGTTCAAAAAATATTCATGTTTGAAATTACAATCGGAAATTACGGAGACATCAGGGGAAGCATGCAACTTTTTTAAAATATAATTATCAGTGTAATATGAATCTAAAAATTACTGTTTATATGAACCCCAAATAGTTTTTCTTGTACATCTTCTAAGCTAATGATTGGATGCAAAAGAGAGAAATTTAGTACATAAATCCTTGAGGCCATTATCAACCTAATTCTGGAAAAACTTGGATTACATAATGAAAAAAAAATTCTATTTTATACATTATTGCCGTTATTTACGTTAATTTAGTTAATCCAATAGCTGTATAATCTCGTGCCTTTTGAATCATTAGCATCGCTACCAATTGTATCATCAAGGATTTCTAAAATAATTAAAATTTCACTATTTTTTCACAATTGCTCGTACATTAACACTACAAAAATATTAATACTTCATACATAACAAAGATAAATTCAATATTACTTACACAGTAAATTTACTAATAAAAAAAGACACAATAAATACTTAATCTAAAATACACAAAACGTACATGAATCTTTCATTTATAATAGTAGCATCCAAACCGCATATATATTAAATATACCGTTATGTTTTAATGGGGTAGTGATTTTTGTTTTAAATTTAGCTTAATATATTACTGATGACGGACTCATGAACGGCGTGTCATGAGCTCAAACCACTGAATACTAATCGTGTAGAGGAACTGATGTACGTTAAATTTGTCCTCCCGTTGGTGTGGAGTGGAAGTTCGGAAAGGGAGGTGGCAGCTCAGGTGCCGTCTTCGTCACTTTACCATGGTTTAAAATTACGAGGTTCATGGTCAATAACCCTCGAGTTGCTTTATAGTGCCACGTCAATAAATACTCACTAACTTATCATTTCAATTATATTTACTCATAATTAAATTTTGATCTATTGAAAATTATGTGTAAAACTTAAAAATAACACCCCTTTAAAATATGACCCTTCATATTAATAAAATTTTGATAAGCATAGCGATCTCAACATAAAATTCAAATGTTTGGATATTTTAATCTTTAGTGAATAAGTTTGAACCGAAAAAAGTCAAAATTATTCGTAAAAGAATTTTATTCATTATTTTATAAAATAAAAATTTTAAAAATTTGGGGATACGGTGGGAGGAAAACACTCTTTAAATAAGACTATTTTCTCTGATTTGGGGCATATTTAAATAAAGAAGCATATTTAATATCTGATTACGTTTCAAACATGTGTTTTCAAATAGTAGTAGCAACATCTCATAACTAAATGAGAAATTTTTGAATTAAAAATAAATCATAAATGTGTAGGGTTATTTATTGAGTTAATATAAAATACTAGGCAATATTTTGTGTTACGTAATTCTTGTCACCGAACCAATGGAAAAATGCGTAACTGATGTCAAACGAGATTTGCAAATTGCGTGACTAAAGTTTTCTACCAGCATGAAAGTATCCCAGCGGGTGGTGAAAGGAGAATTCCGTGTTTTTATTTGGACATGCTGTTTCTGTTATTTTTGCTATAATGGAGAAACAGCAGGCAAAATGCTTAACAATGTTGTTGCTATAAAATTTTATTATTTTACAACCAGCATAATTCGAATAGCTCTAAGGGTTTCATATAAAATTTGTTATAAAATTTACGCATTAAAATATCGATTCTTGTGTAATGTTTTATAGAAATTGTAACATGCAGCTAAGGATAGTATATGTAGTAAATAGTAAATAGTATAAGTAGGATAGTAAATAGTATATGTAGTGATTAATTAATTTTAATAAATAATAATTTACTAATTTTAATTATTAATAATTTTTATTACTAATTATTTTAAATATTTTTTATTTAATAACTATTTTTAATATTTTTAATTAATAATAATTTTTAATAATTTTACTAGTAAAAAATTTAAGTTATATATTTTAATTTTTTTTTTTATTTTGTAAAATTCAAAATAATTACAAAAAATATCATTTAATATTTAATAAACCTTTCATAAATAAATTTATTTAATTAAAAAGAAATAATTAAATGAATTGAAGAAAAAAAGTGGAATCGAATCCTAACCTCTAGCATAGAAAGCAGACGATTTACCAATAAAGCTACGAACTCGTTGCGGAAAATTAAAACTTAATTTTATAAAAGCTAAGCATGAATTTCAAAGGCTGATTTCTCCGAATTGACTGGCCATTCGACGGAATTGCATTGAGGGGTGAACACCCTAAAAGAGTACTACTATTACACCAAGTCTCGATCCCAAATGAATTTCCTTAGTCGTGCCCTCCCCTTGTAAGTGAAATAAAGGTCAATGATGGTAATGTGGAAGTTTGGAGAATAAAGCACCATATCAGGTGTCTTCCTGAGGTTAATGTTAGAGATTCAATTACCTTCTACTGTAATAAAATTAAATTAATATGACAAAAAATATTGTAATTTATTAAGTTTTATTTATAAATCAGAACCATCCTGAGTTAAATACAAGTACATTCAAAATAATTTTCAAAATTGAAATTTTGTAAAGACTTATGATACTTTAGGATAAAAATGCTGTTATAGAATATAATTTACTAAAAAAAATTACTCTTTTAGTTTCATTTTGACATAGGAAATTTCATTCGCAAAGAGTTAGTTGAAATTCTGAGGATTCATTAATCCTATTTCGAATATTCAGAGGAGCGAGTGGAATACGCAACATTGCACAAATATGTATTTACACCATTAACAAGCGATGAAATAAGTTTCATCAATATTTCCTCATGGATTTAAGTAATCAAATTACACATATCAGTATAGTACTTACATACTTGTTAAGTTACGCCTCGTGTGGGGCTAGGGGATCCCCCTAGTGATCATCTATATCACTTAACAAAGGACTACACAATCATACATGAAGACATACATAAGACTTGAATACTTCTAATACTTAACGGTTGTAACTAAATTCTTAAATTCCTGGCTCAGTTTAACTTGGAGTTCAGGTGGTGAGAGGCCTACACGTCACTCCCCTTCTTGCAGCGGCGAGCTCGGTCCCTACTCGGCCATTTTCCATCTGCTAATTCCCCTATTTCCGCAGCGGAAGACAGGGTACCTACGCGTCCAGTCTTCACTCGGTAAATATCTCATTCTCCTCTTTTTAGTTTGCTGGTGGCTGCGGCGCCAGCACCCTCTATGGAAAATCTCTCCCCCATATATATATATACCGTACATCGGGAATGATGTACTTATGTAGTATGTTCACAAATGGTATATGTATATGCAGGGAGATTCTAAAATCATGGGGCAAACTTTGAGGGGTAGTAGAGCTCACTAAAACCAACAATTTTAGTATGAGAATATATGGGCAGAAGTGCCGCTTCGTGGCACAGACAGAAAAAATAACACATTAATGTGAGCATAAAATGTTCCTTAGCAGTGTACTTAACAAGTGATTCCGTAGATAAAATATTAAGAAGAATATTAGAAATTGCATCCACCAAGTGCCATGCATGCATGGCGACCTTTACAGCGTGATTGGCTAACACTATTGGTGATAGAGGAAGGCAGCAAAACGGTGTGCCAGTGATTTGCTGAACCACCAAAATCGGCATTTGCGCTTGAAACTGAGGTCGTTATGGGTGATTTTATTTACAGCGAAAAGGCATACATGCGTCTAATGTACGATGTCGTTAATAGTAATAGCAGAGCAGCGTTCAGGCTCTATCAGGAACGCTTCCCAAGTAAACGCATGCCGAACCACAAAATGTTTCAGTGATTATATCGACAGTTATGGGAAAATAGTTCATTTATCGCCAGTATTGATGGAAGGGGTAGATCAAGGACTGTACGACAAGTACATCTGGAAGAAGTCATATTGGACCATATGGACGAAACACTCGGCACAAGTACAAGGGCTGTAGCATGTCATCTACATATCCGTCAATCAACCGTTTGGTGAGTTTTACTATTGGACTGTTGGTGGATGCAATTTATATTACTGTTTTAACATTTTTTGTACGAAATCACTTGTTAAATATTCTGCTAAGGAACGTTTTATGCTTCCGTTAATGTGTTACTTTTTTTTTGTTCCCCAACGTGGCACATCAGAAAATATATATTACTATACAAAAATTGTTTGTATTAATGAACTCTACTATCCTTCAAAGGTTTTCCCAGGATTTTAGAATTCCCCTGTATGTATATATCGGTATAATACACCATACTTATTATATATGGAAAATATTTGGTTGGGGAAAAAGAAATCCGTTGTTCTTTGGGGAGATGGCTGTAGTGATCGATATCTCGTAAAGTATTGATCAAACAATTTCAGATTTATGCTCTATGGAAAGGCGATATTTCACAATAAAAAAATTCGTTTGCTGTTTTTTGTTTGATCCATTTAGTTGTGAGTTACAGGGTGTTAAAAAAATGGAAGTCAAGAAAGAAAAATTCGGTACGTTTTATAGTTTTTCTTTGATAAAGGCAAAATGCAAGCCAGGCGGCTGAAATTGTGAATGATGTTTATGGTCTCTATACTATAACTGCCAATTGCGTGCAATTTTGGTTTCGTCGATTCCGTTCAGGTATGCCCGCCGTTGAAACTGTCGATTAAATCACAAGAATTATTGAAGTTGCCCGGTATTTTAGTACTCGAAGCATCACCCAGGAGCTAAAGATTAATGATAAAACAGTTTTAAACCATTTGCACAAAGCCGCATACAAAAGAAGCTTGATGTTTGAGTGCCACACCAGTAAACACAAAAAACATGATGGATCAAATTTCCATCTGTGAAGCCTTAGCGAAGTGGAATGAAATCGACCCCTTTCTTAAATGGTTGTTGACTGGAGATGAGAAATGGGTCGCATGCGACAACATTGTGCGAAAACTATAGTGGTCAAAAGGTGGCCAAATCAGGAAAGTCGCACTGTGCATTTAGTGAGACTGGGCTGAATAATTTGTTACAAATTGCTTCCAAATGGCCAAATACTAAATTGGGATCTCTACTCTCAACAATTGGACCGTTTGAAGCTAGCAATTGACCAGAAAAGACCAGAATTAACCAACAGAAGAAGTGTGATATTCCATCGCGACGGCAGGACACACACGTCTGTAGTGACTTGTCAGGAACTCCAGGAGCTTGTTTGGGAAGTTTTGATACATCCACCATGTAGTCCGGACCTGATACCGAGTGATCACCATGTTTTTTTTTAATTGTAAAACACTTTTAGTGATAAAAAACAGGCATCAAGAGAAGAATGTGAAAATCGATTACTAGAGTTTTTAGCCAATAGATACCAAGACTTCTATGAGAGAGGCATTATGAAGCTACGTTTAAAAAGGCAACAAATTAGAAAACTGAACAATGCATATTTGGCTAAAATTGATAGTCCGAAACATGTTAAATAAAGTTTTGAAGTTCACGTAAAAATAATGGATTTCCTAATATTTTGAAAATGGACCAAATTTTGCTTGAAAGCCTAAAACTTTGAAGATATTATTTTATGCTGAATAAAAAAATCACATGTATTATTTCAACTGTTTTAATAATTTATTTAAAAAATTTAGCAATTAAAAAATTATTTTAAGGAATTTTTTTTTTCAGAAAACGATTTTAGTGCAGAGTGCAAAATTATTCCCCTTCTCTGTGTTTTAATAATTCATTTAAAAAATCCTAAGAGTTAAATTTTTCATATGCTTAAATATGGTTGGAAATTTTATAAAATATCATATTGAATTTAAATCGAAAGAATAAATATTTCATTACATATTGAAAAATAATAAAACATTTAAATTACTCAAATTCTTTCCAGAAAAGTCTTATGTATTTGACTTAAAACAATACATTAACAAATTATAATTTTGGATAATTTTTAATAAAACTTAAAGATTTTAACCTTTTTAATGGAGTAAGAAGCAGAATAAAAGGTTGCAAATGTAAGGTAAGGAAATTGAAAAACGATGAAGTAATGCAATTCTTTTTAACCACTTCAAGCTCATGTTATTTCTGATTTATGGCTAAAAACATGTCAAGTTTTTTATGCTTGTTTTCAAACATACACATCTTTTTTTTAAAAAAAATGGCACCAATCACATACAAAATTTCCTTAAAACTAATGTAAAAAAATCCATTTAAATAAATGAGTAATTCAAATATAAAGTTGGCTTTCTGTATGACAGAGGAATCATTATATTTTAGTGTCAATTCACACTAATTATAAATATAAAGCTTAGAATACCTAGATTTTATCTAAAATTATAAATTTTACTAACATCTTTTACATTTATATAAATGACTATAAAATTATTATTCAAAATTTGATCATGTATAAATTCGACCCAACATTGCCCTCTGGACAGAAGAATTTTGTTTCTCTTCTTACCTTCTTTCCTTTACTGTCTCTATTTGAGCAACGAATAATACACTGTCGTGTTGCATTAGTTTTCTTTTCTGTTGAGAGAATGTAGTCAACAAAGAGTCTTTCAGACAAGCGTGAAAGAGGGTACTCAGCAGAAGGACGTCCTCTTTTTGCCGAAAATTCCATCGAGTGGTATTTTTCAATTATTCGAAACCATAGAAAGAACATGTGAAAAAATTCGACAAGGACCAAGTGCACAGTGTAAGTTTTCCCAGTGCTTGAGCTACACTCGGGATGAACCAGGATGGTAAAAAAGTTTCGTCTACCCAAGATTAGCTAAGGAAAGGCCGGGAAGAGTTTGAGTAAAAAAGTATGAAAAAAGTCATTTGCTATAATTTTTAAATGGATTAAAATCATTAAAATAATCATTTTCGAAATATATGGTGTTACTGGTTAACAATTTAAGGACAAGGATATACTTTTTTGTAAAATCAAGAACATTTATCTCGTTAGATTATTAAGTCAGTTCAATAAAAATAAAACGATTTTTTCTGATTTGTTGCTAAAAAATTAAAACTAAGAATGAATTTAAATGTAATTTACGTGCGTGTTTAAAAAATGGCTATTTTTACGAAATTCAACAGCAGATTTAAATTCATTTTAAATCTATACCTCTATAGTGCTGACTATTAAAATAAGTATTTATTTTTCGTTCATTATTTCTCGCAACGAGTACTTTAAGTAGAACAATGAGCTTTGTTGAACAGTGAATCACCTGTATTTATAGAAACCTTTACCTTGAAAAGGACTTTCCTTTAATCCCAAATGCCTCCTATTATTCTCAAATAAACCATGAGCAAATGTTTATTCAAGAGATCATTTTGAAGTAGGAGTATTCATGAACTCACCTGCATGCTTAGGTATTTTCTCGCGGGATTATTAATAATTCCTTCAGTCTGCATGCAATCCCCACTTCTCTCTGCATTATGAAAGCTTAATTGAGAATGAAATGTTGAAGCAGCCATCTTGATCTGTGATATGCTGATTTGCGCATGCAATAAGTGAAAAGAATGAAAAATATTATTACAAAGCAAGGCTGTTATGCATTTAATTATTAAGTACGCATTAAAATTTCATTACGTATCAAATTATTTCAAGGATTAAAGTTTAGAAACTAAAGTTTATTAGAATAGTTAAATAATTTAGGATATTTCTCAATGTTTGAAGTAAGGTTACCAGTCTCCCGTCTTCTCTGCCAGACACGTTTTATTTTTATTTTTCATCAATATTAATTGGGATTGTTAATATTCCCTAAAATATACTACATTGAACTAGTTGACTGTCCCTGTTCATATGTTAAGCTTACATGTCTGTCAGTTTTATATCCTGAAAAACATTTTATGAGCATATTTTATTAAAATATAATTAAAATACAGATATGAAAGTTAATTTTACTTCAAATCCTTTCGCAAACCCCTCAGAAAATGCAAATAAATAGAAATACCTCCTCCAACTAATTCTCAGTACAGGAGAGAATTCCTATAAAAGAAGTTATGCTAACTTCCATTTTTGCTGAACTCTTCATATGATTGTTGTTTGTTGCCAGAGAGGAAGCTCAATTCGAAAGGTGAAAAGACCGATATGCTCATAGTTTACAAGTCTGCGGACGATAACGGTATACGGTGGGAGATTTCCACCCAAACCCTTTCTTAACCCTCCAAGCGGTCTGCACGTAAAATTCCGCCATTCCAGAGCTGCTTTTTCAGCCTTCAAGCAAGATTCCCAAAAGTGGCCGAGCCGCATTCTTAAAAATACGGCTCAACCGCTTTTGATAACTCCACCTGAAAGCAAAAAAATATGTGCGGTGCATTTTTGAAGCATCTCCAGAATGGCAAGACCTTAAGTGTAGACCACTTAGAGGGTTAAGGCTGTCTTCTGTAAAAGTACGAGAGCTCGAACTAAACGCGAAGCACATTTTCAGACAGAAAAATGACCCAATTTTTCCATGGAATTATTTTGAAATATTATAACTCGTACCTGTGTTAACAATATAGTGCTTTTAAAAATTTCAAAATATTCCGTGGATACTGTCTCTTTTGTTTTAATACGTGAAGGCAAAGCCCATTTAACATTACGGTATAGGATAAAAAATGCGAAACACATTTTATACCAGAAAAAATGAATCAAAACTCGGAAAAATGGGAAATATGATAAAAAATACTGCTCTCTAAAGGATAGTGAAGCCAGAATATCGTATTAATTTTTCATTTCTTTTATATCTGAACAAATGTTCTGAATTCGGGTCCTATTCTTTAACATTAACCAAAAATAGCCTTAACGGATCTCTATTCAAACAAACTAAAACATGGCAGCCAAATTTTAAGAATGTAGGTCAAACAGCTCAAAAACGGAATTTTTTTATAAAACTATTAACACCCTGGAACCCCTTCTAGGAAGTAAAACTCGTTCTTAGCGATTCTCTACTCAACAAAAGAAGCATGCCTGGCTTTAAATTGATAGGTCTAATAGTTCCATAGATATCATGATAAGTGAGCGAATGGGTGTGTAAGTCACTTTTCTCCTATATACAGGGTGGTCCCGAATTCATGGTACAAACTTTAAGGGTAAGTATAAGACATTGTAACAATCATTTATTGATAGGAATGTATAGGCGCAAGTGACTCGGTGAGGCACAAACACAAAGATTAAGAAGCGAAAAGAAAGACAAAGTGTTTTTGAGAGCGTCGTCGACAGGTGTAATGTTCACAATAACTGTTCATAACTATCCAGAACATGAGCTATGAAGTCCAGCTTCAGTGCACATTGCTGTACCAACCACTGGCAGTCGGTGAAGGTAGTATGCCGTATTCAAAGCTTGTACTCGCTGAAAATGGAAGAGGTGTGAGTGATTTTCGCTTAACACTCTACAAACGATTTCTAATTTTGCCAGCATTTACAGTTATCACGTCAAAGTTTTGTGCGTGCGTGCGTCGGATAATTTTCTACATTTATGCTTAGATGGGGAATTATTGATAAAACATTAATCACTTTCAATTGTTTTTAAAAATAGTACCATGAAAGCTTTAATCACGATTATATAAAAAGGCTATGTAAAATAATCTGTTTTAAATTAATTTCGAAGGTTATTCCTTTTTCAAAATTTTGACAAAGTAAAAAAAGGTATTTTAAGAGCTCTAATAGAGAAAACGCGCGAATAAACTTTCATTATTATGAAAATTCAATACTGGTTTTTGGACTTACACAAATTTTATTTATTAATCATTAAACATATTAAAAGTAAAGGAAATAAAAGAGGTTTTTTTTTTGTCCTTAGTCTTTCGATTATTACAACAGGGTTTTCGTAAGGCATGGAAAGCTAATATTTACTCTGACAAAAACATTAAATACGTTTCTTTATGTCAAATGAGGTAAAAAAATTGTTGAAAGGTAATTAGTCTGTCTTGGAAAAGCAGATTCATTATTGTAAATATAGATTCGTAGATAAAAATTTATTTCTGCAGAACGCATTCTTATAAAAAATTAAGTAACGCAAAAAAAAAAAAAATTAAAAAGAACATAAGTATGTAAAATCTCGAAATAGAATAACTTAGATGGTAAGATACAAAATTGAAAGATTGCAAGTATGTGATGTGTGTAACTTTTTTATTCATCAATGATTTTTTATTCTTTTTAGACACACCAGTTTTTACTCAATATGTCCATTTACTACCGTAACATTTTTTCGGAGTTACTCACTGACTATGACTTAAATTCTAATGAGACTCAGAAGTTGAATATTAAAAGCTGCTTTTATAAATTGTCTATATGTTACAGCTAAAGTGCAGAAATCAGTTAAACTGCAGATTATCTAGGAAATCTGCACATTTAACTAGAATGACTTAGGGTGATCTGTTAATGTATGGATTTTTTTTTCATTTCCCAAATTACTTAGATAATCTGTGAATTACCTAGATAATTTGCACTTTATCTACTAGGCACTCGTTAAAATGAAAAGATCTTTCTTGGAACGACAGTGACGTATCTGTACGCTTAAATTAAGTGCTTTCTATTTTTTTGATAACTAAGGAATCAAGTTCATGTAATTGAACAATAAACACTCTAGATGATAGAATCAATCATCAATAAATTGACAAAATCTTAAATATAAAAGACAAAGAGTCAAACAGTTTAAAATATTATTTCAATTAAGGAAATTGACTACGTTATATATTTATTGATTGATATCAAAAGAACCACGTTAATACAATTAAGCAAACAACGAATTAGTTGATAGAATCAATCAATTGTGAAAAGCTAGAATACAAATAATCAAACAGTTTAACATATTACTGCAATTAAAAAAATGAATCTGGCAAACATGATAAAATTATGCCTACGTATTAGTGCAATCTAAAGATTGGCTATACTTAGAATTTCACAGCTCACGTATTTCTGGTTTATTTGGATTTTCAATCACATTTTTAAAACCCTTCCCAGTGCCAAAGGATTTATTATAAATTAATTCAAGGATTCTTTTATCGAATACACACACACATTCACTGTCTCTACCACTCTGTTGCTAAACGTTTCGGATATATTATTCCGTGGGATAAGTCAAAGTTCAATCAAAATTCCTAACAGAAAGCAAACGAGAAAAACTTTCGAATTTTAACGATACGGAACAAACTAATGTAAAGATTACCCAGTTAAAATGCAGAAAACACTTGATTCCATACTTTAACGGAGAAAATCAGTAAATCTCGAGAGATTAGCTAGGTAATCTGCTCATTAACGGCTTTCGAACTTAAACAGTAACATTTATAATTCTTTTATTTTTTTGAGTGGTGTGACATGGAACTTTTGAGAAAGCAAAGAACTTAATAGATGTCCTTTTTATTTCCCGACAGTGACAGAAAATCATTTGTTTTAACAAAAAGCATAATTTGTACTTTTGAAATGAAGTATTGATTTATCGCTCAAGCTTAGCAATAATTAATGAAGATGAAAATTGATACAAGAAAAACTTTTTTTATTTGTTTGTAACCACTGACAGATTTCTTTCTTGTTTTAAAGTAATCACAACAAAAAATATCTATTTTTGAGTATGAATTAACTTCTTATGTCGTAACTGATATAGGCTTTCATGAAACGTCTTTTGTTGTTTGTTGAAGATTATTTATGTAACATTTGCTATGAGGAAAACGTAGTAGTATGACGAATGCGGGAGAAAAATCGAACGTCTTAACAAGATGTTGCGAGGGATCTATTTCAGGTGAAAAATGTTGAACATTAATTTTCTGCTCGAGAAAACTACGTCCTTTTTGGAAACATTCTAATTTTGCCTACATTTACAGTTATCACGTCACTGTGTGTGTGTGTGTGTGTGTG
>BMAV01015310.1:1152552-1166368 GCA_019973955.1 Trichonephila inaurata madagascariensis | reverse complement strand
TTACAACAGTATAATTCATGAATAATTGTGACTCTGTGGTATTCGCATTCTATGCTTTAATTCTTTTAACCTATAAACTCATTTTGAATTATAAGATATATGTGAGTTGTATGAAAATAATGCAGCTCATGTGTGAGTCAATAATACAAATAGGTTTCCCGATGACCTAGTATACGAATGGAGTTTAACACATTAAGTTTTAATTATAAATACATTGAATACACGTATTATAATTTTTTTCTTCGTTACTTATAATCTCAAGTTTCTTATGATTAAAGTTTTCGAAACGAGTTTGCAAAGTATAAAAGGTGTGAGTGATATTAAAAAATAAAAGCTTCTACAAGGAACTAAACAAGTAAAAAGTCCTGTCACAATTTCTTATACTTAAGTTTATGAAAATGAGAGTATAAAATTAATTCCCTCGAGACCCTCTCTCTTAAGCACCATCTATAATTTTAATAAAATAGCTTTTGATAAGAAAAAAAAGAATGTTAAACTTTTCCCCCTTCCTTCGACCACAAAAGCCGCTTTTTCATCATCCTTTACAAGTACCAAAAAAAAAAGCTTTCGAAGAAAAGAAAAGCGTATACGAGTTGCGAAAAACGCGGAAGAAATTGAAGAAAATTTTATTCGCCAATTTTTCCTTAATATTTTCAATATCCAATTAGTTGGTTGAGAATTTTTCAAGAGACAAGGGTCAGTTACCCTGAAGTGTTTACGGAAGAGAATGAAAAAATAGTCTCTCGGGTGTTTTTAATCGATTATCTTATTCTTTGTTGCAAAGGGAGACGCCCCAATTAAGGTTCCAAAAGTGACTCGGGTTTTGACTCCACTATTTTTCTCCAATTATCTCCGCTAATATTCTCAAATTACTTGATGAATGAAAAACATGGATGTGGTTTGATGTCTTGTGGAAACTTAATTAAACTCAATGATTGTGACTTTTTTTTTCGATCGGGAGGGATGGTACAACATTAGCTCTAGAAAGAAGAGGAGGGGGGAGGTGCAACAATACTTGTTTACATCACATTGTTATTAACAATATATTATTTTTTGAATACAAGAAATCTTTTTATAATTATAAGCACACATTTCCTTTTTCTTAGAAATTTTATTAATGTATCAAGGGAAGATTAGTATTCGGAGTACCCATTATCATGAAGTATTTAGATATATGATAGAAATCTGAAAGAGATATTTTTTATACAACCACTACCTGGGGGGGCGGCCGGGCGCACGCACATACTGGTGTTCCATATAATTTTTTTATTTAAGATAAATTTTTATACATACGTTCCTCACACTCTGAGAATAATTTTGCTAGCAATGTCTTAACGGAGGTTACTTCATGTAATATGCAGTTAAATGCATGCTAGCAATATGCATTCTCTACGATGCCGAAAAATGTAAATGTGATTATCATGATGCTGCAGACAGAACAAGGATTCGTGTGAAAAGACAATGTCGTTCCATTGATACGTCCAGAATCGTCATTGATCATACCGTTGAAGGCGCTTCTGTCTATAATGTAGCATCAAGGTTAGTCGAAGCATCATCAAAACGTTCATGAAGACGCTTGCTGTCTTGCAAGAGATCCAATTTCTTGATTCAGGGCTCGCGACTGGGGCTATCCATTAAGGACATGCAGGTAACATGTCTGTCTTCTCGGCTGTTAGAGATAACGGGTTGGCGAGATATAACATGGAGTTCCCTATGACCATCTAGAACCCGTCTATTCTGCATTTTGCAGACAGTTGCGGGATCCCGACCAACGCGGACAGCAATACAGCGATAAAATAAGCCGCAATCTCGATGGGCTACAATTCGACCTCTATCAAAGTCAGAAACATGCTGGTAAGCATTTCTCTATCGTACAAGAAGCACTACAGCAACTTTTCACGAGGCAGCAATTCAAATGTACTAATTTGTGTATGAGAAATCTGCTGTATTTTTTATTTTAAACACGTTGTAGGTGTCTCTACCGACACCTGCTTTGCATTAATCCGATGAAAAGCTAATTATTTGCAGATATCACAGTATCTTCTTCTTTTCGTGGAAATTTCCCGTGTGTAGCATATCACCTTCTTGGTATAGCAATTTTAATGACCACACTAGTGCAGTAAATCTCAGATTCTCCTAATGTCTGTCATTCCCTATAACTGCGGTAGCTAAATTATTTTACAAAATCCAAATTTCTTAGAAATTATTACGACCATTATTACACCTCTCAAATTCGTTATAAACATTTATATTGTAGCGGTATTATCTATATTATCCAGTAACAGCCTCCGGACAGGGGTGATCACTTTTGTCTAGTGGGCATGTTACTGGGCTTCGGATCCATAGGTCGCGGGTTCTGTCCAGATAAGTGTCACTTCATAGGTGACATTGACAGAACTAATAAAAGTACAATCTACTGATCTGTCGTGGCACCATCTGCCAGCAAAGAAGAACAACCAAAATTCATCAGACTCACTTGACGCAACCGCAACAACTCACTCGCTCGCCATAACAAGTATCTCGTTCGTTCGTCTATCCACCGACTCACTGCTGGGAGAGTACTGTAGCGGTATCACACAATCTAGACCAGCTAGTAGCAGCCTCAGGACAGGGTTAATCACTTTTTTCTAGTGGTGATGTTACTGGGTTTCAGATCCATATGTCGCGGTTTCTGTTCTCTGGATAAGTGCCACTTCAATTTTTCAGAAAACAAAAGAGAGACTCTATTTCTTAACTCAGTAAGGAGAATATTGTTCACACACACACATAAATCAAAAGATATATGTACAAAAATTTTAAGTAAAACTCAATAAATTTTAATTAAAATGCTATTGTGTTAATCAACATTAAACAATAGCAAACATTCATTAAAACACGCTCAAATAAGTGCAAGTTCCTTACAGTTTGGCAAATAAATCAACCATGCGATTGTTTTTATTTAGAATAAGCAACTATTAAAACCCAGAACAATCCGAGGAATTTTATTTTGCTGTTTCTTTTACACCAACGTTGAATTATTTATCGCGTGCTTGACATAAATAAAAAAATTTATTTTAAATACACGATGCCCTAATTTGTCTCGTGAGCATAGCAACTTCTAACTATCTGTCCAATAAGCGTCATTTTCTTCCGTTGAAATCAGCCAATTATTGAACTAAACTACTCATTTAATGACGAAAATCCTTAAATCTTATTTTTCGGGAGAAAAGAAGTAAACTAACTTCTTTGACTGGAGTTCATGATTAATCTCTTTTGTGTCCTTAGAACAATAATTGACTTGATGACTGTGTGTTGACAAATAATTACGCATTGATAATCGATGAGACGCCTTGGCCTCTTTTCTCAGTGAAAATTGACTTCTATGCAGATATTTCTGAAAAGAAAAAAATACAGGTTTTCGATAAAATCATAATAAATGAATAATTGATAACCTGAAAAGTAGGTTATAGAAATCTCTGTATCGACGCATTATCTTTTTTATTTCAATTCAAGACGAATACATCGTTGGCGTTTTTACTATTTACATTCACCATTATCAGTTGAGTGACGAATTTTGAACTGCATTGGAAGTATTGGATAAGTGCAAAGAATTAGGGCAAATAAAACAAAAATTACACTTCTTAAATTTCAATCGAAAAAAAAACCCAATGATTTATCATTAATTTGCCAAAACGAGGGAAAACAAATGTTTCATACGAAAATGAGGTAGATTTCCGATTAGATAGCATCCTAAAGAGAAATCCTTAGAATTTTTTTTTTTCTTGACTTTATTAATTTAAAGAATGAAAAAAATTACCCGCTTCTCTCTACGATTTTAAGATTTACAAAATTTAGTTGATTTCTATAAAGTAAGAAGGAAAATAAAGATTCAGCATAAAATAAAGCGGATTTCTAAGTGTATAACATACGAATATTAGGGGTGGATAAAAATTTTTTTTCATAATTTAAAAATCTACCTATACGGAAAACATGTTCCCTGATATGTAGATGAAGGGGAAAATAAAATAGAGAAAAATATTATTATTATTATTACTATTATTTATGTTTCGTACTGTCCCGAGGAGAATGAAGTTTAGTTATTTAAGGGTTTTTTTCCAATTCCTACTATCAGTTCACTCTCCCCTTATATATATATATATATATATATATACATTTTTAAACTACTAGTGGATGACACTTGATGTTATAATGCAGTTTTTTAAATATTAATTCATTAATTAAATTTAATTAATTAAGTTTAGTTTTATATGGGAGAAAAAATTAAATTTGTTCCGAATGAAGGCAATAGATGGCGACAATGTACATTAACTATCCAACTACCAGGTATGAAAATCTCAATTTGTTTTTCAAGTAGGAATTAACTTTAAAAAAAATTATATTACTAGCTTATATTAAAAAGTCAAAATAAATTTTACTTAAGAAAAACAGGTATTTCAGTACTTCTTAACATTTATAGTGATGAAAGGACACTTACTAAATACTTAACAAGAAGAAAAACACGTTTAACAGCTTCTTTAGCATTCAATTTTAAGAAATACCAACTGACGAAATGACAGAGCACGATAAATCTAAATACAGAAAGAATCTTGGATCGGTGGTGTGGAGGGATAGAAAGACAACTGGCATTATGGAATATTGCAATGTTTATTGTATTATTCAGGACTCATTTAGCTATAATCATCGTTTTTTGTATTTAATTATTTTTATTAAAAAAAAATTATTAGAAAAAAAATTATTTTTAGTCTAAAATCACTAAAGGTATCCTAACACGTTCACAGTACTTTTCAACAAGATTTAAACATTATTAATGCTTTTTGGGACTCAATACCTATAAATACAATTATTTAATTCACAATATTTAAAATAAATTACCTAAATTTTACTAAAATTACAATAATAATTTAAATTTTAGCAATATTTTTGAAAAACTTCAAAGAAGTTAGAGAAAAAAGTAATAAAATATTAGTAGAAGTATTATTAAAACAAATTAAATGCATTTTTATCTAGAAATTGTACTAAAATTTTAATACTTTATTAAAATTTGAAAATTTTAGAGCTGATTGAATAAACATTATAAGAAATGTGACATTTTTTATAAGACCATTATTTAAATAACAAGCCATCACTCAAAAAGTATTCATACAATAAGAAATATTTTAGTTCATTCTCTAGAAAAAAGCATAAATATCAGTTTCAAAAAGTTTTAGAGAAATATATTTGTAACATTTTAAGTTATTAGACTCGCCATGCTAGATTTTAAGCAATTTAAAGGCCCACTTCTGGTAGATCAAAGACCCACTCTTCCGGTTTTTCTAACTTTATAAAATTGATTGTAACTTTGTCTCTAGGTAGTGTAGAAACAAAGCAAAGTATGTTTAGAAAAGCCAAAAGATAGTTCTATTCAATACAATTAAAAACAAAAATATTTGTCTTGAATGAATTTAGTCATTTCCAACGTGTTCGGATACCTTAAAAAGAAGTTTTTTCCATTCTTTTCGAAAATTCAACACCCTTCAGGCTATATTAAATTTTGAAATTATTATTTTTTAATTATATTTTTTCCTAATATCTATACCATCGGTAACCTTTCCTCATAGGCAGTTTCCTACCAGTAATAATTTTTTTTCTCTATACTCTTTCCATTTAACCTAATGAAGTTAGCTTGTTCGATGAAAATAGCTTTTTTTAATCTAATAAATTGCCTAATGGAAAATTCTTACTATATTTACATATCACTGTATTTTTAGTTTTAAGTATTTATTTATCACTAGTTTTGTAACAGATAAAGTTGATTTTGAATAAAGCAGACTCCACTTAGACATTATTTTTAGGAAGTGAATGGATCAGATAGAATAATCCTCGTAATAAAAGACGTTATTTGATAAAGAAAAGCTAGCCAAAAAAATATCTAAGACGGAAGTATTGCTATGCACATAACTTTCTTTAAAAAAATTTAATTATTTATCTTTAAATAACGTCAATCATAAAAACGCTATCTGACGTATTAAAAGGGAAAAAGTATCAATTTTTATCTCTTTTGCTATTACTTTCAGATATTAGCTTGTTAAAGATATAGTTCAAAACGTCTTGCGGTTTGATGGTTTGAAATATTTACTGAATTTTATTTTTGTACAAGCCGTTACCCACCCTCTTCACTGGGTATTTCATAATGTTGTATAAGTAAATGTTGTATATAATATTCTAAGCTAAAATCAAGAGCGGGTCTCATAAGATGTCAATTTCTTGTTATTTGTGAAACATTTTTAATGCATATGTGAATATCATCATACTAATCAAGAAACACTGTAATAAAAACAAGTGTAAAACACAGCTTATAAGAAAAATAATGTGTTTCCCGCTTGCAGCTTACCTATCAATTTTAATGTAATTTTTGATGTATAAATTTTTTATTCTTTTCACTTATGACATTTTAAGGTTTCTGATAAATCAGAATCTATAACAATGGTAAATTTCATAGAAAAGAATTGCGTTTATTTATACAAGTCAATAAAGTTAATAATAAAATAAATATTTTAATTTAAAATTAGTGGTGTTTAAACTATTTTTTCGGAGAGATTGTGAAAAGAGTAATTTTTAATAAGCAAAGAAACTTCAATGCGGAAAAAGAAAAGCGCAGTTTCCTTTTGTTAAAGTATGGATCAATACTCTATAGATCTCTTAATAAAAATTATTCAAAAAGCTTTTATCTGCTTATAAATATAATTTATCATTTTCAATCGATATTTGTCAATAACTATACGTATGTTTTAATTTCGCAAATGATTGACATATGTATAAAAACAGAAATTTCTCAAGGCAATAAATTAAATTGGATGCTTAATACACAATATTTTGAAAACAGTTCAATGGGACTGAGGTGTAAGAATCTACTAATATAAGCAAAATTGCAATTCTTTTATTGTATTTTTCTAATATTCGTAATTGACAATAACCGCATAAGATACTAAAAAATTTAAAGAAAAATTTAGTATTTCCGAGTATATAAAATTAAATATTGTACTCTAATGTGATAGCTTCTAGTTCAAGAGTATCTGTTACATTGCTCAATAAATAACTAGATATTTTCGTGGATATTTATAGTGTTTTATGCGGACATGGACATTTTTACTTTTAAAGAAAATATATCCTCCATTAAAGTATTTTAAATTCTAAACACAGGTCCTTCCATTTAGACGCCGCGTAGAGGAGGGTAGACCAGGGGTACTCAATCTTTTTTCCCGCCGGGCCACATACAAATGACAAGTATTTCACGCGGGCCATATAGTTGTTGTTTCATATGCCACCTGATCTCAACTGTGTCAGATCCAGGCCCACGAAATTAATCATGGAGTTAGATGTACACCTGTCGTTGGCCGTAGCTTTGAGCACTATACAGGTTACAGTATGATTTAGCTCGGTTCCACCCCAATTTAAAGGGAGAACACCCGGGGGGTGGAGGTCGGGGCTCTTCCACCTTTCTTCCCCCTCCACCAACCTCACGAGAGGACTTCCGGCTCGACGGCTATTTAGAGTACCCCAGGCCGCAAAGGCACTATACATTTATAAACATACATGTATTCTCCGGGATTCGAACCCAGGCCCTACGGCACAGCAGCCAGCGTCGCTAACCACTATAATGGATGGGGGACACGCGGGCCACATACACATGACAGGTATTTCATGCTGGCCGCAACATGTAGATAATAAAAAAAAAAAAATACTACACTAGACAAAAGCAACATTGGACAAAGAAAAATTAATCAAAATATTAAAACTCATTTTTGGCTTTTATTTTAATGCTATATTAACTTTTCGATCAAACACGCTCACAAAAATATTTATTTTTATACATACATTTTTTACTGAGCCTATTTCCTTACATCTATGACCAAGCCTCTTGCTTACATTCTACTATTAAAAAATCAAATTGATAGCAAAACTGATATATTTTATTGTTAGATTGTTAGAATTTCCCGCTAAATTTTTAGCACATTGTTCTCCAGTAATTGAATTTCTTGGTGCAATGGGCCATGACCGGGCCACTCAGAAAAGGCCGGTGGGCCACATGCGGCCCTCTGGCCACAGGTTGAGTATCACTGAGGTAGACACACATTAAATCTGTCAGGCTTCAAGTACTCTTATGAATTTTTTTCCATTTACCTCAGTAAATTGCAGCGTATGCCCCCTTGGTACCTCGGAAGAGTGTCTAGGAGGGGATTCTAGTTCCCGCCCAGTGTTCTTTAGCGTGTCTTTTGTTACGCTGCTTTTCTTTCCTTAAACATTTCATACCATCACTTTATTGATTTTGCCTCTGGAGGGTTGTGACCATAAAAATATCGAAATTTATGTTGAACATGAATGATGGGATTCGTTTCGTTAAACCAAAGCACACATTGGGCTTTCTCTTAAATGGACACCATGTCGGGCGAAAATGATTCCTTCCTTACAAATGTTCCCTTGAGTCACTCTTGAAGGAGCGCTCGAGTCATCTATTGCACAAAAAAACACTAAAACTGACTTACCCACTGATACAAAAGTTACATTGTTGTGTTAAGCAGTTATTTTGTAATGAATTTTTATAATGAGGGCAAGACTTTGGATTCACCCTATATTTAGTTCAACAATTCTCGACGTTCATTAAGCAGATTAATAGCAAAGCACCAAATTAATGTCGCAGCATCAATAGTTCATTTAATTACTTAAATAAAAACTGTTTTGCTTTAGATTTGTCTCTCGCTTATCTTTTTGCTTCCAACCGAATAAAATGCAGTAAGTGTCAATAACATATTCTTGATTATCACATTTTTTCATGAACTTGTAATGGATCGAAAAAGCTACTGGATTCTTTTATTCCGAAGAAATAACTATTGATCAAAGATGAAAATGCGTAGAGCTCCAATAAACGGAAAGAGGCTTATTCGGTAAATCATGTGGTATGCTACATATACGAAGTTTGGGATCATCTATTTTTTTCTCCTTCAAAATATGGTGGATTTCGAAAGTGTTGAAAGAAATGAATAACACCGTTTTTTATATGGATTTTTTGTTCATTTTTAACTCTAAGTATGAATCCTAGAATTAATTATTTAAATAATTTTGATGCATTGAGATATTTTGAGTCATATATTTTTTTTAGTTAATCATTGGGAAAGTATTTCGAAATGTCTGTATGATAAAAAAAAATTCCGTGAAAAATGCAATGTGTAGGTTTAGTATAACTGAACAAAAATATTTAAAATACATAAGCAGAACTGGCACACAAAAATAATTACCCTATCAACAGGAATCGATTCAATATCAAAAATACTTTTATGCTGCATGGATTTTAAGAATGAATAGTATATAATTAATAAGAGACATGTGAAAGAGAAAATTTTGCCTTTTATAAATCCCGACTATTTCTGAAAATTGTATTTAAATAACATTTCAAAAGATCAAAGTTTTTCATTATTACTAGCTCGGAGGGGGGGGGGGGTATCCCTGTCCACCTAATGGTGGACCAATCTCCACTGAACAAACTATACAATTGTTCATATTCATTGCTCAAACTGTTTGTTTGAATTTCCTACTAGAATACTCTATGCACGTATATAAGAACACCAGATTGATAGTGAAATGTCAAATGTGATTTATTTTGTCTAAAATATATATTCTTTTAATCCTTTCAACACAAATAGAGGTGTTTTTTTAGATAGCATGTTTCATCAATCCTTTCAGAAGCTTACAAAACAAATAAAGTCTCTTCAAATCTTCTAAATCCAACTTAAGTGTTTTGTCTATTCCCATTCGGAAGTTTCTCTGAGAATAAATCACTTGTATTTTAAAAAAAATGCTTGTACAAGTAACATCTCCAACTATTTAATTAGATTCCTGTATCACCAAACTCAATTCGTTCACCTTTTGATTTTCAATTCATGTGATAATTTGTTCAGTTCAGATCGTGTGCTCTTTGTTATTCACGTTCGGGATTTACGCTTAGGATATAACGGATTTTCAATGCCTCTAGTAAGCTCGCATAAAAGAGCTTTGAGCTCTTGAAAAGAAGTAGTTTTATCAAGAGTTTCCTCTTGGGACCTTTTTTTCACTGCTAAGTACCAAAAAAAAGGGATTTTCTTTGTTGTGCTGGGCGTTTTATGGGAGTCCATAAGATTTGCGTCTATCGTAAATTTATTTTTCTCTTCCATGAAAAATTTAGATTCATTTCATCAAAGTACTTTTTTTGCATGCAGTCTTATTTTTTATTTTATTTCCTTTGAAATAACAGCTTTAATCTAAACTAATAATTTTAAAGCTCTTTTCTTTGCTGATTTTAAATTTAAGAAGTTCTGCGAATTTAATAAACAAAGTTATACATAATAATAGTTATAAGTACTTTTTTCTTTGCGCCTACTGGGTGGCGTGTTTGGTTTGTCGCTGGCCTTCTGGACTCAAGGTTGCGGGTTCGACCCCGGCCCAAGTCGGTGGATTTTCATGATGCAGAAAATCGACAGCGGCTATGTCGTATGATTATACGGCATGTAAAAGATCTATAGAGTATCTGTTTGGCTTGGATGCTCTCGGCAGAATTAAATCCTGGTACAGGTTCACATCGTCAGAGCTCAGGTGCCTCTCTTTAAGGAAGAAACTAGGTGTCAAAATTACCAGCAGCGATTGGTATCCGCCTATAGGGCACCGCACTAAAAAGTGGTACTAGGTCTGCAATGGTTAATGACCAATTCGCATCCAAATAGAAATAAAAAAAAAACTTTTTCTCTTTGTAGAAATACATAATCACAATTAATTTCGCACAATATACATGAGAACCCATAAATAAGTTTACGACAACAAAAGGTATAGGTTTTTAAGATATCCAACTACGTTCGGAACCGTGTTTTTAATAAGGCGCATAAATGAATAATTTTCATGATATTTAGTGTTACTTAGATTAGAATACATGAATAAAATTGTTTTAAGGATATAGTTTGACAAAAAAAATTATTTAAATACAATATTTCGGCAAAAAATTAACTTAGAATGACCTTTTTTCAAAATGTTCTCCTTTTGTGAAAAATGCTTCTATTATTATAATATTTTGCCTGTATATAGCTCAGACCTCTGTACAGAGGCTCAACAATGATTTTTGAAAACTTCTCATTATTTTCAGAGTTACCACCCATTGAAATAATTCTCTGCGTTTTTTTCTTAAATTTTCTTCCCTCTGTTGTCGTAAAACATGGGTAAACCCACTTCTAAGTTATATATTTCAAAAGTTCTAGTTGAGCCTCTGTACAGAAGTCTGAGCTATATACAGGCAAAATATTATTATAGTAGAAGCATTTTTCACAAAAGGAGAATATTTTGAAAATGAGTCATTCTATGTTCATTTTTTGTCAAAATATTGTACTTAAATAATTTTTTATTGCAATACTGTTCTTAAAAAAATTTTATACACATTTTCTTTTCTAATCTAAGTGACACTAAATATCATAAATATTATCCATTTATACGCTTTTACAAAATCACGGTTCCGAACGTAGTCGGATACCTCAATGAGTTTGAAGTTTGAATTCTTGTGTATAAAGCTCAGATACGTTTCTCACATCGGTATAGTATAATTCGATTAGACTAACTTTTTCTGTATGCTTTCTGTTGTATACTTGTAGACTAAATTAAAATCTTTATAAATTCCACTTGTTAGGATGGTGCTGAAATTTGAAGAAAGGGGTGCCAGATCAGGAGTCGTCATTTGACTAAGGTTCACAACTATGAAGTAGTTTTCTAGCGCAACCCGTTATAGACAAATTAAATGAAATCAAATATAATCCTTATCAAGCAAAATTTATTATTTTTTAAGTCTTAGTCTAGAAAGTTTATTTTAATGATTTTATTTTAAGCTATTAAAATTTTTCGAAACTATATTCTCTTTTACTTTTCTTTTTTCTGTTTTCTTTCCAATTACGAAAATTTTCTTTTGAATTAATGAAATTCTGATATAAAATATTTTAATACGAATCAATTTACTTTAAAATCAATTATATTAAAGTGTAAGTGAAAATTAAATATTATGCTAAAAATTAACTAATAATTAACAATTGAAAAAGAAATTCAAATGAAATTGTTCTTTCAGTAGGATTTATGTGCAACTACATTAGAGTGGAAAGGACTTCTCAAGCGCTTGTTGAAAAGTACTTTCGAAACATCATACGTCTTTTAATGGGTTCTATTCACGATTCTTACTAATCCACTAGGAAATATTCTTTCGAGAACGTTATATGATTATAAAACCGATTTCTGTAAGGGAACCACGATTTATGTTAATGAGGGTTGCTATTTAAAATCAAGTGAAGAGGAAGGTTATTAGAATGATGATTGTTGTCATGCGGAGACTACGTAGTTAAAGAAATTTATAGTCGAAATATCCAAGATTCAAGTGGAAATAATCCGATGAGCCATTCTAGGATGCTTATCATTTATGAGGATTTACTATTTACAAAAAGTACAATTTTTATTATTCTAGATACTTAGATTAGTATTTAACCTAACATCTCCCCCAGTTTAGGTCGAACTTAGATAGTGATTTGATAGTCGTAACGAAAGAGTTTGTTTTAAGAAAATGTTTCATCCTTTGTCAAACCCTCACATTTCCACGGGCGACAGTTCGCGACAGTTTTTAAAAAATTCGAAGAACAAAAATAAGAAGAAACTAGAATAGAAGTAATGCAGAATAAATAGATTATATCTATATATATCTATTTTATTTGCAAATATAGTAACATAACAATTTTGTAAATTACTCACCATTCAAAAATTCTACCCGCAATAGCATAAGCAAATACAGTATTTTTTTTTTAAAGCTGATAACTGCTACAATATTTTAATAGCTTTTGAGAAGCAAAAGCTTACAGAAGAAATCTTGAAAGAAAAAAAAAGATAGTTTTTCACTTTAAAAAAATCTTTATTTCATTAAACGTTAAATAGAATTTTGAAAATTTTAGTTTTTACAGCTTAGATTTCCCTTCATAACCAAATTAGTATTGCTAAAAACAACTTTTAGTTCTAAAGTTCTAAAGTGAAAAAATATATTTTAGAGTAATTCTTTAGATAAAGCTTTTGATTTTTAAACCACACATATCAATTATTATTTTATAAGTACTTTTGCTCGGTCTCAGAAAAATTGATAATGGTTATATTCTCTATGTTGCTCTTTTGTAAAGAAAATATGAGGGCCGTGTATGAGAGTGTCTCAAAAGTAACCGATGCTGAATTTTTCCTCACACAGTTGTGTTACTAGAGTTCCGCCATTTTTTTATCATAAAGAACTTCACACACATACTAGAATGTTTTCTCATATTTGAATGTGTCTGTCGCTACCTCTGCTAGTCTCTGAGGGAAATTTTATTGTAAATGTTCGTGGGGTAGATATACTATTATTCTATGTACTCAAACTATTATATATATATATATATATATATATAATTAGAAATAAGTTTTTTTCGATATATTGTAAGTATTGTTACGATTCATTTTGTAAGACCATTTACCTCAGTAAATTTCAACGTGTGTTCTCTTGGTAGTTCTCGAAGCATGTATTAACGGTATTCCAGTTCCCGCTAAGTGTTAAACTCAAAAGTTGCTTCACTCACACTTGACCTTCCACTTCTAGGAAGATCCTTAAAGCTACCTATTTCTTTAAACATTTCATATCTTCCCTTTATTAATTTTGCACCAGGAGGTTTGCTTCCATAACAACGCCAAAATTTATGCTGAACATTAACGGGCGATTTTGTTTCGTGGAACCAAAGCACACTTTGGGTTTTCCATTGAATCGATGCCATTT
>BMAV01015310.1:1139647-1152152 GCA_019973955.1 Trichonephila inaurata madagascariensis | reverse complement strand
GGAAATGAAACTACTGAAATAACATAAACGAAAGAGTGCTTCAACTGTTTTAAAAGCGGCCGCTCACTAACGGACAGTTTTAGCATTCTGGGAGACCGAAAGCGTTCAGAATGCAACTGGTGTTGAGGGGGGAGTCTGGCAAAACGAGACCCTCATTTGCCCAAACAAGGGATTTTTGAAGAGGTTGAGTCCATTAAAAATTCTATATATGCAATTTTGCGTGATGATTTGAATACACACAGAGTTGCACGGAAATTTGTGCTCAAGCTGCTGTCCGTAGTATAGAAGGAACTCCATGTTTTGGGTAAAACATGGAATTCCTGTCAATCCCCAATTCCTCCTACTCTCAAGACATGATCTTTGAGACTTTTGGGATAACCACAGTAATCTATTGGTTAAGGTCATGAACTCATGGCTTGCGTGTCATGAGTTCGAACCTAATACCGCTGAAGACCCAGCGTGTTGAGGGCAAGCTGGCAATGTACGTTAAATCTGTCGAAGCTCTAATATATCCTCCCTTTGTTGTGGAGTTGAAGTTAGGAGAGGAGGAGGGGGGTTGCCAGATTAGGTGGCATCCCTGTCACCTTACCATGACTCAAAATTACAAGGACCGTTGCCAATAGCCCTCGTTCAGCTTTATAGTGCTACATAAATATAACGCTCTTTCTCACTCACTCACTTGAGACTTTCTCTCTTGTTCTTTCTGAAATTAAAGAAGCTATTGAGAAAGGTCGTCATTTTGAGAGTGAGAAGAGATAATGCAGAACGTGACAGGCGAGATGAAAACACCATTAAAAAAGAAGCCTTCTAGAACTTCTTTCAACAATGAAAGGATTGGTGAGCTGTGTAGAAAGAGATAAAGACCACTGTCTCGTCATGCTATTATTATATTTTCCGTGGTAAAAATTTGAATACTTTTCAGATAGCTCTCGTACAACAAAAAGTAATTAATTTCCATTCCTCAAAGTTTATCTCTTATTATCTCTACTTAAAACAAGCATTTAGGAAATGAAAAAAAATATACTTCATAATACATAAATTTCTATTATCTCTACTAAATTTTACTTGTACCTTTAATTCTAGGAAAAATAATTTTATAACGAATAGCTAATAAAATAAATGTTACGTTGTAATCATGATAATGTCAGCGTAAAACAATAGAGTTCAATCTAAAAAGAATTTTAAAAATACGTGAATTTCCTTGCAATTTCCTAAAACGCAGCACTAAAAAAGGAAGAAAACCATCCATAATTTTAAAAATTTATAAAATATTATATAAAGAAAAAGCGTTATAGAGATTTTTATTAAAAAGTTTTACTGATTCAGTTCCGAATACTAAAAGAGTTAGAAATGCCTTCAAACTCTAGAAAAGAAATAGCTTCTTTTGTAGAATTTTAAATGTATGCACTTTTAAATTCTCAAATTTGCTTTACTTTTACTTAAAGAAAAGTACAGTGTGCCGAAAAAACAGATCATCTTGACATGATATGTATGTTATCATACGAGTAATAGCACAACAGTAATACCTTAAATCGTATGTTATCTATTAAAAAAAGAAATATATTTTGACATTTCCCTTTTCTATTACTAACATATAATTAAATTTTCCGTCGGGGAAAATAGTTTCTTATAATCATTTCGTTTGTTTTATTTTTTTTCAGAAAACACTAAGAAAAAATTTTTTAAATCTTATTAAAGCCGATGTTCCTGAGTCCATATCTTTTGATTTTCATATATACGCTTAGACAGAAGAAAAATATAAGTTTACATATGTGCAGCCAATCACAAATTTAAATGAAGAAAGCATCAGTGCTTTATTCTTAATTTTTTGATGCACTTAAAAAAAATCCCGAAACCAATGGATGTTAATCAGTTCACCGAACAATTCCAAGAAGCGAAAGATATTTCTTTTAGTTGTATCAATCTGATATTTGATTACGTCAATTGGTGCATCTGTTGTCTATCCAACTATATCAATAATAAAAAAAAAATTAAAAAAAAACTCAGCTCTGAAGATAAAGAAATACAAAATCGTAGATAAATAAAATAATTTTTTTCAGAAATGACAATTCCGTGATCTAAATTATTATGTATATTTCCTGAAGCACCTGAAAGTAAAAAAACTCGAAGATTTTTTCTATTCGCTTCAATTATTTTATACTTACATAATATTGTTTACATTTTAATTATAATCAATTTTTTTTAAACATAAAGCACAGTTTCGCTCATTTTTTTCCTATACAAGCATTACATTAGAAAATAATTTATCAACAGTTTTAGCTGGTGATGTAATTAACTTGTTATTTGATAAAATGTTATGTTTTAACAACCATTATTTTTATATAACCTCGTATTCTGAAGCTACAAGAGATCTGTTGACAACGCCTTTCATAATTTTGTACCTCTGTCTAGTGACAAGCCCGACCCCTAAACTGCCGTTTTCCTCTACAAACTTCTACGCCACGCCCCCTTCACATATTTAACGTCTCTACACGATAGGTCTTTAGCGTCATCAAGACTCGGAATTCCCGACTCGCCAGAAACAACACCGGCCATAAGTTCTCGACTGTGACCACTTGGCTACCACGACCACAAACTGTACTGCAATAAAAAATAAAAGTCGTGTTTATTATAATTATTATTACAACTACTATTACTGAGATAGAAAACCTTTTCGAGTAAAGAATCCTTGAAGTTAAATTTCTTTATAACAATTCATCTACAAATAAGGGAGTTGTTTAATGTGTGGAAGCTTGTTCAATACAAAATATAAATATTATTCTTTACATTCGTTATTTTATATTTATTCTTTTGAATTATGTAAAAATATTCTATGATATTCCATTACTCTTGGATTAGAAAAGTAATTATTTGGATTTATATATATGAGATGAATAAGCATCGCCGTATAAATTAATTTTGTTAATGCCCAACCAAATATGTAAAACTCAACCAACCACAAATACAAGGTATTTCTCTATTTTAACTCTAGCATTAAAAGAAGCCCTGAAATTCCTCTTTTTTATCCTCTAGCACTCACTTTACTTGATTCTCTGCCGCAAACGGTGTACGCTTTTTGGAATGCTTTAGTTATGGCTAGGAGTACTTAAAAATTAGTTGGACTCAACTGAATATAATAAACTATTTATATAAAATCACAATTAATGGCCGCCTTTTTTATTTGTGATCAATTACATTCTGGATGATCTACCAAGAAACCATTTGAGATATCGTCCAAATTGTATTTTTATATATGTGTAATAATTCCCGTAAATTTTCTCTTGAGGGATTTTAATTCATAACGGTCTTGAAGCCTCCAAGATTTCCTGTGATAATTAATTTTTAATTTGCCCACCCAACGGAAATAGGCATAACATATTATCTCCTAAAAACTAAAACTTCAGTGTTTTTAAAACAGGATGATGCAATCTTGCATCACCCACGCATTCGAGCCAATTAGAAAAGTGTTTACCAGGAATCATATGATTCTAACAGTCTCCGGTTGACCAAGACTTAAACAGACGAGATCTCAGGAGAGAACAGGGAATGCTGTAGTCTTAAATGTCCGCGTGTCAGTCTGTATGTGTTTGCGATGTACTTTTCATGTAGCTGTTTTTTCGTCAATAACATATGCATGTTTCACGTCAAGAAGCCTCCTCATCCATGTGTGTGTGGGGGGGGGGGGGATCCACAATAATACATACAAATAGAAACATAAGTATAGCCAGTCAAGACAGTAAGAAATATTACCCACAGTAATACAATAGCAAACTTTTGCCCTTAGGAATCAAGATTGCAGGTTTAAACAAAGTTTTTGGAAAGGAAGGGAAAGAAAGCAATATTATAGAAATGCAATTTTTTTCAAATGAAATATACAGTACTTTTAATGTATAACGATAAAATTTAAGAGACTACTTAAAATCGATGTAATAAAACTAGAAGATGATAAAACTTACTTCGTGAGCACAGCGTCAAGTTAATGTTTCCCACCAATACAAAGGAAGTATTAGCAGTGCCGCATAAAAGTAAAAGTAAATTATGTTAAAAGTAAGTCTATATATGTGCATTTAAAAACCTTAAATATTGATATAAAATTTATTGAAAAATAAAGGAATTCCTAAAAAAACACAATGATACTAAAATAAATTAAAATATTATTAATTTTATTAAGCATGTAGCACCACCTTTTGAGTAACTGTATAATTAATTAAAAAAGCCACTTAATGCAAAAATTACATTTTGTCATTTCACTAAAAACTATTAGAAATATAATTGTAAAGAAAATTAGCAGGATATCTCCATGTTCAATGCAATGACAAATAGAGTTATTAAATTTTAAAAATATATTAGATTTATCACTAACTCATAGTATTACGATAAAAATAGTTTAAAAAATATTTCTATATATAGAAATTGATATATTAGAATTCCAATATGGTACTTAAATAATATCAAAATCAAAAGCATCTCTTTTATCATAAATATTACTATGTAATTTATAATCCTTAATATACAATGATATGCAGCCCAGTGGCTGAATGGTTAGTGCATCGCGCTTCCACACCACAGGTTCTAGGTTCTAATCCCGGACTGGGCAAGGTTGACTCAGTCTTTCATCCCTTCAGTGGGTCGATAAAATGAGTACCAAGCTTGCTTGGGAACTTAAAACTAGGGGTTTCATGTCAGGCTGACCACCTGACCAGAATATCTGCTCATGCACCTCAGGGCTCAAGGTCGCGTGTATTGAGTTGGGCACAGTAGACCTTGGCCCTCACGGGCTGTCGTGCCACTGAGTTAAGTTAATATACAATGATACATCCAAATAATTAGTTTTAAATGAATTATTATTAATTTTAACTGGGTTTAAGTAGTCAGGATAAAAATAATATTGGGATTAAAATTATTATTTTTTCCAAAAACAATTTGATCATGAATGTATCTTAAAATGTAATAGTCATTATTAATATTATATTTATATTCATAAAAGTGTAAATATAAATTAGTCAAACTATTGCTAGCAAGGCTACTATGAGGCAAAACTTTCGTTTGCTTATATAATGAACCATTAAAATTGATTTAATTTTCTTTTAAAACTAAATCTATGAGAGTTTTAAATTTGTGGAAATTAACAGTAAGATTATAGTTACTGTGATTTTCTAAAATTACCGTATTAATATCATTCATATCAATGGAATTGAATAGACCTCCAAAATCAAAACTATAAACTGAATAGATACTTTTATTTTTAAAAAAATCTACAATATTTTTACTATTATTATAATTATAGCTTTATTATTTTGCTTGTTGATGAAATTTTGTTGAATATTATATTTATAATTTGATATATTGTTCAAACTTAACGAAATTCAGAGTCTACTGCAATCCTTATCCATTATTTAAGTTCCAAAGTTTATTTAACTTGAAATGCCACTGATTAATTTATAAAATTCCATTCGAGTACCTCATTATTTTAAATTCAATTATATTACCTGACATTATATGAATATAGAACGTTATGAATATGGCATAGTTTGGATATTGATTCGTTCATCAAAGTCATTCAAGTAGAATAATGGAAAAGGTCCGAGATCAATATTAAACAAATCAGCTAAAAAACATATTCTTAATGACATGTTTCAAAAATAATTTTTTTTTCCTTCTTTTAAAAAATTCTCTTTTCTGAGTTGTTAGTTTTAATAAAAAATTACTGAATATATATATGACATGTTTCAAGTCAACACTAAGCTTTTTTTAAAAAAACTGTTTTATTCAGCTAGCCATCGAGAGATGTTACTCTGAGAGAAAAAGGACGCCAAATGAAAATCTAAGTAGTTTTACCACTTATGTCCAGATGGGAAGTACCGTTCTTAGTTATGGGTTATACTTGAAAGAGTTAATGCTGACATATAGGGCTATAAAATATAGTGATATGGGATTTGAAGTGTTTTGTGTTTGGGCCATCTGCTCGGAGAAATAATTCGGTGTTTAATTTAATACTTGAAGATGCAATAGAAAATAAAAGTTAAATGTTGTATAGGGAATTTAATTTTAAATCTAATTTAATTATATATATATACGAGGGTTGGGGCAAAAGTCATGGCAACTATTTTTTTCTTCTTGAAGATACCAGTCAGGTTGGAAAATGTGACATATACAGACGAAAGAACAAGGTGTTAACTACATTGTGGATAATGAATAGCACTGAAATCTCTTAACACACTAATTTATTACGGTAGTATATATACAGGGCAATATGGCCTTCATGGTGCAAAAGAATGACAACACAATACACATAAAGTTGACATGACAAACCTGGGCCTAAAGACCTTTACTACCCTGCTACTATCCCCACACACTGCCAACGATGTGGGAGGCTCTGAATACCATCAGCCTCAGCATTTGTCGCACCATAGGTGAATCGTCCCGAACGTTGCTCATCACAGGTTGACACACGTTCTTGCTGAAACTTTCCTACCCACCGCGCTACTGTACGGAATGGTGGGGCATTATTCTCAAGGGCTTCCACTAATTCACTGTGACATTCCATCGCATTTCTCCCTCGGAGAACGGTTATTTTGATGTAATCGCGCTGCTCAACATGGGTTACTTCCATCTCACACGACACTCACCAACTGACTGATTTCACAGCCCTCACTGAGCTACTACCAGCTATCATAAAACCATATGTTGTTCTGCATACGCACTATGCCTGCAGAACTTCCACGTGACACATATACGCTTGTAATCCGTTCACATATCTACAAGAAAAAATATAGTTGCCATGACTTATGCCCCAACCCGTGTATATATATATATATATATATAAACTTATTTTCGTAACAAAACTTCTTCGATTTATTAAGAAATCAATCGGAGTATTTTTTTTTATATAAACATGCAAACATTATCATGTTTAAAGAAATCAAAAATTTTTACGGCACTGAAATAAAATTCCGCATTAAAAGCTACAACGGGTATAAAATATGAACATAGCTTAGATCTTTATTTATAGTAACGCGTATATAAGACTCGAACAGGAATATCTGGAAGAAAATTTGTTTACTTGATATAAAAATACAATGGTAATGCTCTTTGAATCACTAAGGTACCCTTTATGCAACTTTTTGTTTGGAAATACTCTTCGCTTTTTTTTTCTTATTGACTCTTTGTTCCTCCTAGATCCAAACATTTTTTTTTTACTGAAGAGAGAAAACGTGCTTAAGATGTATTTTCTATGTCCCAATGTACAAAAAAAAATTTTTATTCTTAAGACCCTGATGTATTTTTTCTTATGTATTTTTCCTACAGTCTGCAGTCCGAGTAGTATTTTGTAAGAAAACTCCGAGTTTAATTTTCCCACTTTAATATAGGATCTCGTTAAGTCAAGGGGAAAAGTTTTGTGTGCATTTTAAAAGCAAATGAAACTGCATCGAAGCAAATATTTAATTGTGATTCTTAAAAAAAAGCAAATTATATAAGCCGCATTATCATTTTTTTACTATCTAAAATATTATAAAAATTATGCAAAAACTTGCGGCACAAACTATAGCCAAAATGTACACATCGCTTTCGAAGTATTAACTACTTAGAGTAAGATTTCTGTAAATAAAGCTAAGTTTTCGGTTTATACGAATTAGCTAATCTTGTGGAGTAAAAATATAAACATGTCTGAATCTTAAAGGTGCTGACTTATTTGACTTAAATAGCTTATTTCTTATATCACGAACAAAGCTCATTTTTTCCTCTTTTTAGAACATTCATTTAACTCTAAAACTATCTACGTATTAATTTTGTCATTTAAAAAAAACTAAACAAAAGCTTGAATCTGTAAAGAGAAAATGAGAGAGTTATTTGGTACACTTCATTTTGCTACGGACCCGTCTATCAGGGCTCAAAACTCTCATGTTGGTGTAGTGAAGAAGATGAAGAATGTAGTGCCAACTTTGGTGTCATCCTCATCACTTGATTTTAGTTTGAAATTAATGAGTTTCGTCTTCAATAGCCATCAAATATCTTCTGATTGTGGTACTTAATAAACAAACAGCAAATCAATTGGTACAATTAATATTTTATTCATTCTCTTTTTAACTTTTTAGCGATCTTCAATACAACAGTAGGTTAAGAACTGCGAGATTAATTCTTCACGTAGTGTTGTATGGAAGTTTGGAGACTGTGGCATTAGCTCACGTCATTCTCGTTCCTTGACATGGTCTAAAGTAAAAACAGCCCTTCAGAGGATTCAAATGAGATGGTAATTCAATATCGAACTCATTGTTTTAAGTTTTACTTCATATTTTATCTCAAAATTTACTTTAGAAACTGAAAATTGTTTCTAATTAATCATTTTTAATTACGTTATTTATGTATTATTGTTATTATTGTTCCATTCGCTACAAATTTTTTTGCCATAGAAGGCAATTCGAACATATGTGTTGCTTGATTTATAGTTGCTCAAATGATGAATTTGAAAAATTGGATTGTATATATCTTATTGTTGAACTTTATAACCTATTAAATTTATGAATTAAGATATTTATATAATTAAGATGTTGGGGAAAGTTGCAATTAAACCCAAGTTATAAAATAGCTTTTCTCCAAAATAGCTATTTTTATGAATTCTATTTTACCAAAAAAAAAAAAATATGAAATGATAATTTATAGAATAATTTGGTTTTATCTATTTTTCATCATTTTATGGGCCATCCAGGTGTAATTTCACACTAAAAAATTTTAAAGGCCTAAATGCTAATAAATGTTTCTTAAATGTTCATGAAAAAATTTAATTAATAAAGCAGAATGTATGTGAAACACAGAGATATAAATAAGAAACTAGACACAAATTTAGAAAAAAGATAAAAAAATAATAAAATTTATTTCAATAATTGATTGTCTCGAATGCAGCGGCATAAAGGATGCTCATAGAAATGAGAATTCACAGAAAAGTGAAATAACGAAATAAGAAACACACACAAATCTACTCACAGAAGTCACAATTCTACAAACAAATACACATACGTATATCAATATACAATCCATACATAATTTATATATGTAATCAATTTATATATATATATATATATATTACATACAATCTATACATGCATATATATCATCTGTATACAAACATCAACTTTGTTTGAGGTTTTACCCTATTTAAAAAAAGATATATTTCTTATTACACATTCATTGCTATATATATATAATAATTCTAAAAATTATATCAACAAGGAGTATCAAATTTTCCTTATTCTAGAATTATTCTCAATTGTATACACTTCATAAAAATATTTCATGGATCTATTCATTTATAAAAATCCATTTTTAGATAAGCCCCCTTTTTTTTATTTCTATTGTTAAAAATTTTCCATTCCAATACTATTGCTTGATTTTGAAACTATTAGGAAAAATTTAGAAGAAAAATTTAAAATGTTCTTTTAACTCTGTTTTTTAATTATATTTATTTCTATATATGTGTGTGAAAATATGCGTTTTAATGTAATAGTTAGTGGGAAATAAAGACAAAAATAGTCATTATTAAAAATGCTTAAGTAGAAACTAAATAAATTTTCCAAACTATGAAATGTTTTCTCGAGTAAGAATTCTTATAACAAAATGAAATCTATAAATGAAGGAAATAAGATTTGGTATCAAGGACAAAATCAAAAGAAAATCAATAATTGTATTTTAAAAAGTAAGAAGTAATATTTATCAAAGCTTAAAGCAATGAAAACATTTTCCAATATATAGTAATGGCACGAAAAACAGTTTGTTATTGGCTAGATGACATTAGTTAACTATTTGCTTTTCTTGAACAGCGTAATTTTAAGTTATTTTTCAACAATAGTTTAAGTTTTGCCTTTTACCACAAAATAAAGTTTGACAAACATTCTTGAATATTTTCTAAAAAATAATGAGCGTAGTTTTAGCCTGAGTTTATAGATTTCCTACATTTAAGAAACTAAAAAAAGGAATATAATAATAGAGAGAGCGTGGAGATAAATTCGGATGCCTATCTTTATCAACAAAATGTTAATATCACAGCATTAAAAATGAATTTAAAATGAGATTTAAATTTCCTGATATAAACTTGTAATGACTTTTTCTCTCGGTAGATAAAACTTCCCATTAGAAAACTGCACATCAGCCATTTCATGTCACAAACCAGAATATTAAAAAAAGCCTGAAACTATATGGCTATTGTCGAAAGGTAATGCTTTTTTATCATAATCATATCAATTGCAATAAATAATAAGCAATATCCCTTTCCTTAATATTAATTAACATTTTTCTGAGATTTCTTACTTTTTACGTTGTTGAAAAATATCATAACTAATTAAAATGAATATTTTGTATGAGTTACCAAGTACATATACGTTCGGGTGAAGAACAAACAGAATTTGCAAATTATGTCATTTTTTTTCACAAAGTATTGAACCAAAGGTAATAATTATTCCGTTACAGAATGGGATAAATCCATGATAGTAATATGATAAAGACAATCACGTATTCTCCATTGAATTCAAAATTGACACTAAACTTGTTCTTGTTATGTTTTAAAATTTAGGCAAAATTTCAAAAGATGTAAGTAAAGAGTATGTTCAAATGTTAAGATTCTTCAAAAAAAAAGTTTAAAATTTAAAAAAAAAGTTTTTTATTATACGTGTACTTTTAAATCAAGTTCATTTTTTTTTACTTATGTGCGTTATTACTGTTAGCAAATATATAATTTTTAAAAGAAAGTGTCTGAAAAAAATGAAAGTAGTCTACAGTAAAGCGCATGAACTAATTGGCTGAAAACACGTGACTAAGATGTCACGTGAATTTATTACCTAATTAATTGGGAACATGTGATTGTAGTTATCACGTGACTTTGACATCACATGAAATTATCCCATCATACAAATATTTAGAGTCGAGCATTTACAAGCATGGAATTATGATGCTACTGGAATTATGATGAAGTACCTGAACTATTACTTTGGAGATAAACCTTAGGTTAATAATAATTCCTTTAATTTCTATTAGTGTTCCAGAGATACCTTCATTGCTTTCAAGCATTCAATCTAGAATTTTAAATATACTCGCTTGGAAACAATTTGAGTCTTCGACGTGTGATTTTAAAGGAATCATTTAAGAAGGACTATGTTACTATCTAGAAAGCTTATTCTTCGAAATCTATCTCCTCATTCCCGCAATCTTTAAATAATTCTTGATACTCCTACCATATTTACAAAAGCAATGTCATTACAAATGCATCTGAAGGTTCCAGCATTGTCAGGGAAGAGAGACCCTTGTAAAAAGCCTCAACCATCCTACCAAGCACAAAGTCTACCACAGGTTGCTCGTGAGTACATTGGATTTCGGAAAGGGAAGCTTCTTACAGTCTTGCTTGGCCTTCAATAGTCCTGCAGATAATCCAGGAGGATCTAAATAAAAAAAAATAATAATAACACTGTATTGTATAATTTAAGTCGATAAATAAGAAATTAGTTGTTTCCCTACAAAGAGCTTCAAATGCACGCAATTAAACAAAATGCAAAATGTATTAAAAAATTTATTCTGGTTAACTTCGTTTAAAACACACTTTCGGTTTATCACGATTCGAGAATTGAAAAATGTCCTCTCACAATACGGTAGCCTAGAACAGTTTCACTTCAATATAGTTTGAGAATTAGATAAATCCACGTATGTATACATTGTTTTATTTTTTTTCAAAGCAAATTTTGATGTAGGAGAATAATCATACAACACGGAATGAATTGTGAGCTTTGAAGTGTTCAAAGTATCAAATCTCAGAAATTTTTCATTTCAACATGCATGTTGTGTTAGGTTTGCGTGAGGAGATTGCTTCTTGGGTACGTTTTACTAGAGGGAATTTGGAAATTTGTGGGCAGTGAAAAATAATGATCAGCATTTTCGGGAGAACCTAATAAATAGTAGGAACTGGAAAGCAATTTGAGTCATGAAGGCAGGGAAAACATAGAAAGGGCCATGATTAGTAAGGGAAAAAAGTTGCCTGGAAATGTAAGCAGTGGCGTAACGTACACCCCCGCATCGTGGTTAGTGCCTAGGACTCTAGGGGGCCCAAAGCCTGACTGACGCCAAGTACAACTTGGGGCCCAAAACTTGACTTCGCAGGGGGGCTCTAATATTCTCCGTTAAGCTACTGAATGGAAGAGGAATTAATATTTTGGTTTTTAACTCTCTATAAGTTTAACCTTTTACCTTATTTGACAATCATTCCAGAGGGAGGCCCAAGAGTTCTTGATAAAATTTTTGAAATAATTAATCAGAAAAGACCTCACTCTCAGGAACACCATTTTTGTACAAAAATCTGTTAAGTCTACCGAGAGCTTTAATCCAGTATACTTTTTTAAAAAAGTGCTTATATTGATAAAACTTGTGTTAAATGGAGTTAAAATAACAAGACGTGTTTAATGGAGTTAAAATAACAAGACGTGTTTAATGGAGTTAAAATAACAATACTTGTGTTTAATGGAGTTAA
>BMAV01015310.1:1125046-1136575 GCA_019973955.1 Trichonephila inaurata madagascariensis | reverse complement strand
TGCATTCAAACACAAAATAAAGAACTCAACATAAAGTTTTTTTAAATGAATGAATAATATAATAGAAAGAGAAAGAGAGAAAATATATATATTTTTCAGCAAAATTTTTTTCTGAGAAACAAAAAAAGAACCGGTACAAATACTTCCTAATTGTAAAAGTTTTAAATAGGTTATCAAAAATCAAAACCCCATTGGGAATTGTTTCGTGGATTTCGAGTAGAATGACAATAGCAAGGAGTATATTGAATGGAAAGATATTCATTGTCTTTTATAAAAATGAATAAAATTAAAATCATAATTAAAATTAATTTTGAAAAGTTCTACATCTTTTTACACAAAAAAAAAAGAAAGGAAGGAAGAAATTAAAAACTTGAGTACTTTTTATTGCTAATAAGAGATATCTGTGCTTATTGTGTTTCATTACTTTATTAAAATATTTCTTTCTGTAAACTGGCTTTGCTTTGCCCACTTAACTCTGTCCTTAACATCTGTCATATGTAAAGAAAATGCCCTTTTATAAATCCTGAAAATGACATTAAGGAAATATCTAAATCTTAACTGGATGCAAAAATGAAAAATTACTACCCGTACTTTCAATAACTTCATAGAACTTCATCTTCCTCTTTCTTGACATTGTGTCACCCCCACTCGTTGCATACAAGACAATGGAATTCCTTGATCCTTGTCTCATATCATTGCGCACTAGGGAAAAGAAAAAATGAAATATATGTCATGAACAATCGAGTAATATAATCTAAGTCATTTCTTAAAAATGAGTAATAACATGTAGGTAAGAATGGATATTTTTATCTTTAAAAGGAATAAATAATTTAATTATCTCATTCTTGCATCCGTTTTTTTTTTTTTTTTCATTTATAACATAAAATTCTTGCCTGTTCAAGAGAGATAGGGTGAGTTTTTATTGGCATCACGCTATAAAGCAACGAGAGGGTTATTGGCGATTGTCCTCGTAACTTTGAACCAAGGTCAGACGAGGATGTCATCCCCTCTCCAAACTACCACACCACGTCAACGGAATGATTTTGAACCTTGACAGATTTAACTTGTATCAGTCCCTTTACATGGCGGTTTTCAGTGGTACTAAAGCTCGTGATATGCTAGCTACGAGCTCGTGACCATAACCAATAAGCTATCGAGCCACTTCTTAGAATATAGAGCTTCTCATTCAACATTTTTATTTTTATCCCATCTAAATTTTTATCACATGATATATTATAACCGGCTATCACTCTCATTTTCCTTAACTAAACTCCTGGGTTACCTTATTAAGTTGTTTGGTATGAAAAACTCTCCAACGAAGTAACCGTGATGTATTTAAATGAGTGTTATTACATAAGCAGAAGTGTAGAGAATAAGAGTGTTGTGATATTAAGAGATTAAAAAAAGTGACGTTTATGAAGCTGTAAAGAGTATGGTCAGCTAGATATGATAGTTTGGATAACTAGAAGGTTATGTGGAAAATAGTTCAGCATAGTATTCCTGAGTGAACCCAACTGAAGAGATTCTGAGACTGGATCAGAGTATAGTGATCAAAAGACTCCAGTTTGAAGTAATGAGATAAATCATTTCTTCCTTCTCAGTGGCTCGACAGCCCAGTGTGGGCCTTGGCCTTCTCAAGAAACCTTTTCCAGGCCAGCCTTCTTCCTGCTAGTGTTCTCCAATTCTTAGTTCTCAAAACTAAGAGATATTTTTCTAGGCCATCAATCCATCTAAGATTTGGCCTGCCCTTTCTTCGTGTGACAATTGGCTGGGCATTAAAGACTTGTAAGATAAATAATATTATTATTATTATCTTTAGCTCAAAACAGTTTTATTCCTTTTATAAAATTGCTTGTATTCACTGTCATGTCTGGCAGTCAATGTTACACAGTGTTTATAGTCATGAATTGGTGGCCGGC
This sequence comes from Trichonephila inaurata madagascariensis, assembly GCA_019973955.1. Classification (NCBI taxonomy): domain Eukaryota; kingdom Metazoa; phylum Arthropoda; class Arachnida; order Araneae; family Nephilidae; genus Trichonephila; species Trichonephila inaurata. The sequence continues at coordinate 1,134,656 of BMAV01015310.1, read as the reverse complement.
ATTGAATTTGGTGAGACGTGAGCTCGAGCCCTGTTGCAACTAAAGGACCGACTTATAGAGAGGGTGATGTATGTTTCATCTATCCAGGCTCACAATCCTCACGTTGGCGTGATGTAACAGTTTGGAGAGTGGGGTACCAGCTCGGGTGATGTCCCTGTTACTTGACAGTGGTTCAAAATTATGAAGTCCGTCTGTCAATAGTCTTCATGTAGCTTCAAAATGTGACCTTTGTAAATGACTAATAAATCATGTCTTGTCTATTGATTATTTGAGTCTAACGGCGTCTTAGAATCTCGAGACGCTACAACATTCATTTGCCAATCTTGATGAATTATTTCTCTCTTAAGAAGTTATTGTTTCATTTCTTTTTATAGACTTGTAATGAAATAAGTAAGTTAAACGATATAAAAACGTTTTCTTTCTCGTATAATACATACATATACTTATGTATAACAATTTTGTTCTTCAAAGAACATGATAAAAAAAAAGAAAAAACTTTAATTGTTTATAAGTTTCTGGAGAACTTTGTTAATTCTTTTTTCATGATCAAAAGTTTTAGCATTATTAGTCTTTTAATTGATTACTATTGTTATAGAGACAAAAATTTAACAAGTGTGTGTGTGAATTAGTTTATGTCAAACATATTTAGATAAATGTAAATGGGTGTTATATCTCGTCTAAATAAGACGTCCATATTCAAATGCTAAATAGTGTTCCACATAATATTGGACGTAGTTATGAGAGAGATTACTCTCTCTTCTAATTGATTTGTCATTTCAACTGAGAAGCCCATTAGTTTACCATTAAACAGTATTATAAATTACAGATAGGATTCACGCATTAAAACGCCTGACGTATTTCTAAGAAAGCATAATTATTCGGAGTAGAATATGTGTATTGCTAAATATGGAATGAAAGCATATTTTATTTAATTTATGATAGGAGATATATGTAATCTCTATTCTAAAACGTTTTTATGCTTACAGTTTAATTCATAGGATTTTAAAAGAGCCATGAATTATTTAATTATTATTTTTTGTTGATTAAAATATTTACTAACTTTATGTTGGAAAATTTATAAGAACTGTGAGAAATAAATTTCTTTATAAAGAAATGTAAAATCATTTCTTTTTAAATTTCGTTTCCCTATAGTACGATTTTTTTTCATTAATATGATTTTTTTTTGTACTTTATTATATGAATACCCACAGTAGCGTATATAAGGGTGGGGGTTGAAGGTTCAAACCCCTCCCATAGATCAACAGATTTTTAATTTTTAGTATGAAGACTGCATCTGGGTGCTTTCGTCTACATTTTTTTTTTCAATTCCTACTATTAATTCACACTCTCCCTATATATATCTTGTTCAAAATTTTCAATCGTTTAATGCAATACTTTTTATTCATCCTTTCAAGTTCAAATACATTTTTTAAACTTGTAGTGGATGGTATTTGATGTTAATACAGTTTTTTCAAATATTAATCAAATTAAATTGATTAATAAAAAGAAACAAACAAAAATAATAGTCCAACACCACACATAAAAGAGAAAATCGTTCGTTGTGTCCCTACAGCGCAATGGATAATGCTTTGGACTTCTAATCCAAAGGTCGTGGGTTCGAATCCCACCAAGGATGACCTAATTTCTTAGAATGTGTTTTCTTTTTACTGTACTATTTTATTGGAATAATTAAATTTATTTAATGAATAAATAGTAACAAACAAAAATAATAATCCAACACCGTATATAAAAAGAAAAAGGGAAAATTGCAAGGAAAATCGCTTTCTGTTTTGCCACATAATATTGTGATTCTGTAATATGTTTATATATATTTATATTAATTGTAAAATAAAAAGTAACTGAAATAAAAATTTTCTTTGTTGACCTAAGTAGGAATTAACTTTGTTTATGTATGTATATGTATATATATATATATATATATATATATATATATATATATATATATATATATATATATATATATATATATATATATATATATATATATTACTTATTAATAATGTAATCCCTCTCATGTAAATAGCGTGTGTACGCACCTGTATGCACGCTAAACGTTAGAAACATTACATCTTATTCAGTTGATTAACCTTACGCGAATAAATAGATATATAAAAAATGCTAAAATATATATTAAAACATTTTTTATTAATTTAAAAAATGTTACTATATTTAAATTAAATTTTTAAAAACAATCTTTGTAGGGAAATTTTAAATGATATTTGTTGATTTGCATACTATAACCCTATTATTTTATGATAAAACCCACACCAGAGACATTTCTAAACGAAACATAAAATGAACCTTACGAAAGAGCACATCTGTAAGTGAAACATACATAGTTTCAAATTCTGAGAGTTATTATCTTTTAAGGTATCTGTGAATGAAACAAGAATATAAAAAAAATATTTGTTTTAAAGTCAATTCCAGCTTAGGTCAACAAAGAAAAATCAAGGATAATCAATGTATACGGTCGCCATCTATTGCCTTCAATCGGAACAAATTTAATTTTTTCTCCCATATAAAACTAAAGTTAATTAATTTTAATTCATGAATTATATAATATTTGAAAAAAACTGTATTAACATCAAGTGTGAACCATTACTAGTGAAAAAAAAAATGTTTTTGAACTTGAGTGGATGAATAAAAAATATTTTATCGACGATTGTGTGAAAATTTGAATAAGATATATGTATAAAAATATATATATATATAGGGCGAGAGTGGACTAATAGAATAGGAATTGTAAAAGCAGAAAGTATCACATAAAAAGTCTCCTGAGAGAAAAAATTGCTAAATGCTTGCATATTTTTCACACAAATTGAATTTTTATATAATATTGTTATTCCGGAAACTCTAAACCATTTTTCAAAACTTTGAATGCCTCGGAGCATTATTTTACAATTCTTTACACTTCAAAATATTCAAGGTGACTGAGACTACTTTTGAAACAGTGATTTTGGAAAGGCGTATAAATAGATAATTTCTTTTATATTTAATGCAGTGTTTCTCAAACTTTCTATACTTCCGACCTAATTTTCAATCATAATTTTCATCGCACCCCCTCCATGCAATAAAAATGTATTGAATTCAATAATAATATACTTTGATGTAAGGCTACAATATGACTTTAATTATAAACCATACAAATTATCAAGATAAGTATTAATCTTTGTATATAATTTTGTGACATGCCCATAGGGTCACTTGTAATTATTAAACTTGTTCTTAACTTCGTACTGATAAATTAATTTTGAAACACATTGTGCAGTGCTGAAACATTTATAAGTGTACTATATCAGTGTAAATGTGTATTTTAATTTTTATTATGTCAGAATGTGTTTTGTTTTGCTTCCTTTCAGGAAAAAAAATTTTTTTAAATAATCTTTTGGTTTCGACTTTTTGATATACTAGCACCCCCGTTGTAGGGATATCACGTCCCCCTAGGGGACGCGCCCCACAGTTTGAGAAACACTGATTTAATGTCCCTTGAGTTTGAATATAGATATAAAATTGTTTCAAGAATATTATCACAAAAAAAAAATATATTTAAATACAATTTTTGACCAAAAATGAAGAAAAATAAAATATTTACAAAACATTCCCCTTGCTTGAAAAAAGCTTCTATAATAAAAATACTTTGCCTACTTAAAGTTAGGACTTCTATACATGGGTTTAATTAGGAGTTTTGAGAAATTCTAATTATTTTCAGAATTACGATCAATTAAAATGATAACCGACTATTTTTTTAAGAAATGCTCTAAAATTCTATTTAAATATGATTCAGTTCACTCCTAAATTATATATTTCAAAAATACTAGTTCAATTTCTGTACAGAAGTAATAGCTATACATAGGCAAAATATTATTATTATTGCAGAAGCATTTTTCATAAAAGAAGAATATTTTGAAAATATGTCATTTTTTTTTTCTTAATTTTTTTGACGAAAAATTGTATTTAAATCATTTTTATAGTAATAATACTTTTAAAACAATTTTATATGTATATTCTAATTCGTGACGTTAAATATCGAAATATTTTTTTCATTTCTACGCTTTTGCAAAATCACGGTTCACCTTCAATTCTTTGCATCGACATTTTCCAGGATATTTCTTTTGTAAAAAGGTATTTTGTGTGGGTGAAACTTTTCTTTAACAACCCTTCAAATAAGTTACGTCTTTCATTTAAGCTGGATTCATTCTTTCTAAAATTTGTTTTTCCCTAAGAAAAAGGAACATTATTTATTGTGGAAAAAATCTGAAGAGGTTCTACATCCTAATAAATGAATAGTCTATTTGCTATGAGAAAAAAGTGATATGTGACCTGCAACTACCATTTATTAGAAGAAATAAAAAGAAAGTGATAAATCACCAATATGTTTATTGGATAACTGATAACAAAGTACTTTAGTTTTCTCATCAGAGGCTAATAAATAACATACAATGATACTTTTTGTGGTGAATGTATCGAACCTGTCTTTTGGTACTTGCTATGGAAATTTTTATACTGAAAATAATGTGTGAGTGTGTTTATAGCTTTATTTATACCCTAAATATAAAAGCAAATATGAATTGAACTTTTATTTGTCCTTCTAAAGCTTAGAACAATGAAAGTCAAGTAAAATTTGCTTTATTGAAAAATTAGAAGGATCAAAGTTAAAAAAGCAGTTTAAATAGCAAAAGCTGCGTTTTCTCTGTCTCATGCTCTTGAATCTTTACTCAATTTGCACACACGATCCTTCTTTCATTCAAAATTTGTAAGATTTTTCTCACTGAAGTTCTCACCGTAAACGAATCTTTAGTGTAGTTAACAGGTTGGGGAGTGGCCGTGCTTATTAGATTTAATATTTCTTTTTTCTGTTTGTAAATTACAGCAAAACTAGTTTTATCTATCATTCAAAATACCATAGCCGCAACTTCAAGTTCTTATTCCAGAAAAACACCAACCATATACACATTGATACATTTTTAATAAATGAAATTTCTTAAATGAAAACATATTATTAAATTAATAAATATTATTCATAGATTTAAACTCATCCCTATATTCCTAAAATGACCCGTGTGTAATTATTTGGAAATTAATTGCTTAACACATATTAATACTAACTAATGTGTGAATCAAGAAAGTCGCATTTTGATTTATATATTTTTTAAATTATTTTTAATGCTATTAGGCCCATACTTTCGTCTTACGTAAACATTCATGTATGTATATATTTGTGAGGAGTATGTATATATTTATCTGAGTTTGAGAAAGAAACCATAAGACAAAAATTAAAAACCCTTGTATGAAATTTTCGAAAGTTTAGGAATTAAACTACATATATTACTCCATTTTAATATATTTGGAGCTTAAATTATATAGATCAAAATATTTTAATTTAAATAAATATTTATACTTGAACACATATAACAGAAAACATTGGGATCTTAATAATAAATAATTACACAGTTTTAAAATATAATATTTCCAATAGGTTCATAAGAACTTAGCATTAATTGAAAAGAAAATTATTTTGGAATACCAGTTTTTCCAAAATATGAATCGCATTCAATTCATAACTTCTAAGTATGCGTCATTTTTTAGATTGTTCTTTTCAAACAAATCAAACCATATTTAGAACCATATATATAATGCCTTAAAAATGATTAAGACTTCGACAATAAATGTATTGCTAGAAAACTTAATAAGTGGGAAAATAATTCATACACTAACTCTTATCTAAGTAATTTAATTGTACATTATACGAACTTAATTATTTCTTAAGCCCATTATATAGTTATAATCTTGTTCCATAGATGGCGACACATACAACGTGAAATCGAGTTAATGCAATATTAACTATGACCCTTCCTCGTTCAGGGGTATCGACTGGTGAGGCAACTAACTTGACTTTGTCATTGATATCACCTGTGCAAGCAGAACCTTTTGGTCGCACAAGGTCGAGAATACTTCCTAAAAAAAATAATAAATAAAAAACGATTCTTTTCATGACAAATGCAGGTCAAATCTGTTTTGAATTCTTTTAAGAATCACGATTCCAAGGAAGCATCGTAAACATAAGATACAGATAAAATTATGTGAGGTTGAAAAACACCTCTCTAAGGTCATCTAGATCAGCGCTCCGCAACCTTTTTATCGCTGCGGACCGGTCAACGTTTGATAATTTTATCGCGGCCCGCTGAGGGTGGGACACGTTGATTGTTTATATTTTAGATTGTTTTGATTTCACAATTTTAATTTAGTTACATTTAAATATGCCTTCAGAATAAAATATATTTACACCAAAAATGAATAAAAGTGATTTCCGTGGAAAGTTGCTCAAACCCGAGAGAAATACTCCACTTTAAATAAAATGGCAATAGTTTAATGTTCTTTAGGCGGCCCGGCACCATTTGATCCACGGACCGGGAGTTGCGGATCACTGATCTAGATCTTTAAAATTTTTCAGGGGATGTAATTCTTTCTTTTGTGTATTCGCCGGTTAGAAAAAGATCATAAAATTATTAGAATCGTTCCATTTTTTGCGTTGATAAAAATAAATTGAAAAACGTAGCCGTAACATTTGTCACAGAACAGAAAAGAAATATTAAGACTAAAAAAAAAAGAATTTATAAATTCATAATAGTTTCAATTTTTTAGGTAAGAAACATAACTTAAAAATATTAAAAATTAGAAACTTTTGTAGGATTATATATTTGCTGTTTTTATTTTCTTCTAAAATTGAACCTTAAACAATTTGAAAAGTAAGCTTTGAAAACATCAATAAACACTTGAAAATATGGGTCCCTAAATTTATGTATATTTTATTATTTATTGCTTTCAAGTAAAAAGAAAAAGAAAAATCTAGCTGACCAAGTCAGAATGTTTAAAATTATTCAGGCTTTAAGTACTACAATATTCATTTAGGCCAGTACGTAACATAAAATTCTATTCAGAACAGGCTTTGAACATTAATTATATAAGATTTTTTAATGATTTTATATATAAAAGTTAAACAATTATTTAAATAAATAAAATTAGTTTCAAAAAATACTTCTCTTTGTATTTTAAGATCAAAATTTTTTATTCCCGTGATCATTAATATGTTAATAAATTTTTAAGTATTTCCTCTTATTCAAATTACATGCAATAAATAAATAAAATGGAAAGGAATAAAATAAATTGTTAAATCATGTATTATACATTGGAAAAATAAGTAACGAATTCCTTAACATCAACAAAAAAATTCAATGATTTTTAATAAAATATTTGTACAACCTTCGCTGAATTCGAAAAAAAAAAAAAATGCATTTAAATAAATGTACAGGAACGCTATATATTCAATGATACTTTTAAGTTTGGTTGAAGTTCTATTTTGAGAGATTTTAATTCCTAGCCTTTGAAAAAACATACCAATATTTCTAAAGTTTCATAAGGATAAAGAAAACTAGATGTAATGATTTATTTAACACATATAAAATTTATTATTAAGTCTTCCATTATACATTATAGTTCTTTTTGTAGTACTATGTACTCATTTACCTAATTTAAGACAAAAGTTGAGTTTTGAGCCAATCCTCTGCTCTAAAATATATTTCTCAATAACTTTAGTAGTTGTATTATTCCAAGTATTTCAAAAATAAAAAAACAAAAATCTCCAACTTTTTATTTTTTTTAAAAAAAAAAGAACTTAGCAATCTGTTATCAAAAATTAAGACTAGAGAATCCCATTCATAAACTTAATTTTTTACATTTCCAGTCATTCAATAAAAATAACCGTAACAAATCAGAAAAATACTTAGTCACAGCATTTTATTGATTACAACTGCTGAATAAAAGTATCATTATAATTCTGGTCCTTTACTACGCGTAGTTTTTTAAATGTAAGGTAGTTATTGATATATATATATATAAAAGCAGTGACACACAGGAAAAAAGGCACTGCGTAAATCAATACTTCTATGATTTCGAACAGCTGTAGGGAGAAACACTTCAAACCTGCTGAAACGAACAACTGGATTACAATAAGGAATCTCAATATTTTAATGCATAGCACGTACAACAGTCAAGAGGTTATTGACCAAGCATCCAATAGCGTGTTTCTGTGAAGCACAATTACATGCGATATTTGGAAAGGCGCCAAGCATCATTAAATAGTAACTTAGATATTTTCCATAAAACCATCTAGGAATATATATTGTGCTAGAAGAGTTTCTCTTTAGATTTTGTTAGCCCATTTTCTCTGTCTTGGCTGCTTCGTTATTTTTATTTTTGGAGAGAGAGGGGGAGATTATATGACGCATCCACATATTATTTTTCTCTTTCTGGGGTTGGAAAAATTCTTAATTGCAGCGAAGGGATTTAATGATAAGTCGTTTCCATTTATTAGACAAGAATGAGAATCGTTCACGTTTTGTTTTTTTAAATAATCTCGGAAATCTTTCATTTTTTTAAATTGAAAAAAATATATTGAATTAATTTCTGGAACCAGAAGAGTCCATAGTAAATAATAATAATAATAATGACATTTGAGAAATTTGTTGTTTAACTAAGGAATGTTTTAAGCCAGTTTAAATGACTGATATATGAACTATAGCTTATACTACATTTTATCATATCGTATATCTTTATTCTGGTACACAAAAAGAATCATCGTCTTCGTAGGCGGATAATATTTTTAAAACGATATACTTGCGTATACGAATAGATTGTTGTATTTAATATTTGTTCAAGCGAAAAAAATTCTGTGTATTTTTATTGATATAATCATTAATATCAACTACTATTTATATTATTTTTTCCATAACACATATCATTATTCTAATATAATAAAAGCAATTTTCGCACTTGCAAGCTGATAGTATTTTCAAAAAAGCCTTATTGAAGTGTAAAAATAGAATCTGCTATTCTTACTATTTAAAATTTAATGGTTTTACACAGAATATATATATATATATATATAATCTCTCCAACACCCCCGCCACCACCACCACACTCTTCAGCATTTTTTGGATCATTTATTCATTTTTAGTTCTGTAATGCCGGCTGTATGGCGTATGCTGGTTTGGCGCTTGCCCTGTACGCCCAAGTTTGCGATTTCGACACCGGCCCAAGTCGGTGGATTTTCATGATGCAAAGAATCGACAGAGACCATGTCGTATGATTATCGCATGCGGCACGTTAAGGATCCTTTAAGTGCCTTTTTGGCTTGCGTGCTCTCCGCAAAATTAAATTCCAAGTACAATTTCGTATTGTTAGAGCTGAGCCCTCTGGAGAAGAAACTTGGCATCAAAATTACATAGTAACAATTGGTATCCAACTATATGGGGCCACACTAAAAAGTGATACCAGCTTCCGGGGAATGGACTAGGTCTGCAATGGTAATTACCAATCCGCAGCCCCATTTGAAAGAGAGAAAAAAAGTTCTATAATAGACTTCCAATATAGTTAAGGTATCCGACTACATTCGGAACCGTGATTTTGCAAAAGCGTATAAATGGATGATATTTATGATATTTAGTGTCACTTAGATTAGAAAATGTATATAAAATTGTTTTATAAGAATAGTATTACAATAAAAAATTATTTAAGTACAAAATATTTTGAC
>BMAV01015310.1:1067269-1109769 GCA_019973955.1 Trichonephila inaurata madagascariensis | reverse complement strand
TGTGTGTGTGTGTGATAAATAACAGTAAGTAAATTGCTGTAAATAATAATTATATTTATCAAAGATTGACAGCTTATGTATGAAACAGAAAAGTTTAGACTTCAAAAGTTATACATGTATGTGTATTTGGTAATACAGGTAATTTCAGGAAAAATTTAAGTACCATGTTATGAGAAATATGGTTGAATAAACTTCACGGAAAATGCACAAACTCACATAATCAAATATTAACAATAAGTATAATTTTTACCCTTTATAGGGCCATTTTTTTCTAGTAAAGTTAAAGTATTTTGGAAATATATACTTTAATTTGAGATTGATTATAGTGAAAAGAAATTCTTTTAGATTATTACCTAAAATCAATTTGATTTTAAGACCTTTTTTTTTTTTTTTTTTGGTGGAAAGTATGTTTCCCGACATCCACTAGAAGCTGTTCAAAGGTGGGACAAGCTTATATTTATGTTATAGTAATTCCAAGAGTTATACATTAATTAAAATTACTTCCATACATTGATGCTTAAAACATCCATTAGGAACAAATAATAAAATGTTGTTAAATTGTTAAATTAACGTTCATATCATTAACTTAATAACATAAAAATAACAATTTAACCTACAACTGTTTACCATAAACAACATATGTCGGTGATTTATCTTTATATCAAAAGTTCATACTAATGGTGATCAGTTTTCATGCTTGCCCGAATCCAAAGCAAGATTTCTTCCTATCTACGGTTCAGTGGCTGAAATCACACGATCGGTTTCGTATCATTCAAAAGAAATGTTGGTCGTATTTAGTATCATATAAAATCGATTCAATCTTCTTCAATTTAAGTTCAATGACACTCACTCACTGAATAAAATTTACGAACCCCAACACACACAAATACTATTGCTTTGGCCTCAATGAATGCGGATGATTGTTATGTATAAAAAAATAACAGAGTTATTTCCACAATTTTTCCCATTAAAGTGACTCTGGTTAGCATTCGTGAGACTAGATGTTATTATATAATATTTTACTGAAATGATTAATGAGAAGTCGGTACTGTGTGTGTGTGTGTGTGTATTTGAGAATGTATATATAAGCTAAGCGGATATGGAATGCGCGTACCTCAGAGTGAATGCACTTTTTATTTAGTCCATATTTGTTGTACCGTTTTTAATCCCTGTAGCATGAGTGTTTTATGCACCGATGAATTTTGTTTTAGATGAAAAATCTGTGCTATAGTAGTAACTTATTTATGTTCTATGAGTTTACATCTCTTTACTTAATGAAATTTATTGAATGAAGTGCTGATAAATATGATATAAATAGTCTATCCCTTTGGAATTTCTGGATCATAACCAGTGCCTATAAATAAAGCTTTTTGTTTAAACTGATGTAAATACAAAGATATAGTATGAAACAATGTTGCATAAATTGCAGTTTTCATTGCTTCGACATACTGTTGAAAAAAGTTACATAACTCACAAAATAATGCAGCAAGAGCTACCAAATTTTATAAACATATTTAAAAAAGTCACACAATTTAAATTAAACTATAAAAAAATCAGTTATATTATTAACTCTTAGGGTACTGTGTCTTCTTAAATCACTGATCGTGTAAAGAACAAAATGCTTAGATGTATTAAAGTGCATTGGTGTTACATTTATTTCTGCAAAACGTGCTAATCATGCGGAGTTATTCATCATTTTTTTAAATATAAAAATTTTTGTGTTAATATTAATTTTAACCCCAAAAAATAAACAGCTCGAATATTTATTAATGCTTATATATCGACTTATCTTTTAATATTTTTGCATTAATTTATTTTCTATACTTAAGAAAAGGAACTAATTCAAATTTTAATTATATATATATGTTACCGTTATAGCTCGAAATCCGTTAATGCGCAGTATAACTTGTTTGCTCCGTTAAAGTACGGAGTCATGAATTTTTCGCTTTTTAACTAGATGATTTGCCCATTAGTGGTTTTCGTATCGTTGTTCAAATTTTTGTTTCTCATATTTCCTTTCTGTTGGGAATTTTGATTGCATAATTCAATTAGATTGTATCAATAAATAAGTATAATTTTATGTATCATATGTTTCGTGGATTCTCATTTCCTTAGTGGTAATTATATGTTTAACAATTTGATTTTTTGTATTACAGCTTTCCAATTGATTTATGATTGATTCTACCGAGAAATTTGTTTGCTTGATTGTATTAACGTCTCATTGTTTAGATATCGAAAAATATAAATAAATAACGTTAGGTCAATATCCTTAATTGTAATATTACTTTAAAATATTTGATTCTTTGTATTGTAGTTTTTCAATTTATTGTTGGTTGACCCTATCAATTGATGTTTTAATAGTTCGATTATATTAAACGTGATTCTTTAGATATCAAAAATAAATAAACATTTAATTTAAGCTTACAGAAGCGTTGCTGATGCTCTACAAACTATCTTATTGTCACTTCAATGAGCGCCTAATAGGTAATGTGCAAATTATCTGGATAATTCGCAGATTACCAAGGTAATTTTAGAAATGAAAATATTTTCCACACCTAAACGGTTCACCCTAGTTAATGTGTAGATTAACTTATTTCTGTACTTTAACGGTAACATATATATACTCATGAAAGTCAATCTAATTTCATTTTTGTTTTTTGCGATTTATAAATAATACCCTTTATATATATAATTTTCTATTTTCTTGTGCAATATTATTTTAGTTATGATGTTTGAATATTTAAAAATGTCAAGTTACCAGAAAATAAACTTTACTAAATAGTTCAAAGAAGGATATGCCATGGCATATGAAAGAAAAGAAACGAATGGTGCCTTTGAACATATTGAATATTTTTAATTAATAAATTTAATTCTATTTATTTCTAATTAATCCAATTAATCTATTATTATTAAGAGCATGCTGTCTACAAAAGCAACTTTAGATTGAAAAATATTACCATGGGCAATATTTTAGTAATGATTAAATATCTTTTGACTTGATGCATTATAATTAGATCTCAATAAAAATACGATTTCTAAAATGTTGGAAATAAAACAGGGATTTCCTAATAGTTTGAAGTCTACCCTTAATTTGTATAAGTTGTAAGGCGTAAAAGAAGCAACATAGTTTGCGTGAAAAATAGAGGCACGAAATATTGCTCAAAATATTAATCAGTATTAATAGTAATGCATGTAAATAAGCATACTGAAAAATTAAAGTTTTTGCTCTTTATGAAGTAAGAAATAAGCCTTTGAGAGTCAAGATTTGAGTTAAAAAGGGAATTGTTTCTTTAATATTAAAACTCAGATTCTTCTTGGAGTTTCTTTTCCAACCAAAATATTGAACACGAATTAATCCTTGAAAATCGGCAGAATCTTCGATAGCTTGTGGTGCAGTTATGTATAGTATGTAGTGATATCTATATATATAGTATGTAGTGATGAATATATATATATATATAGTATAGAGTGATGAATATATATAGTATAAGCGATGTCTATTTTCAATAAAACAATTTAATATACTCTCTTTATGGTGAATGTGACGCAATTACAATAGTGAAAGACATGATGTTTTGTAGATTTAACTTTTTTCTTTTTTAGTATTATGTTATCATATAATATGTAGAACCAAGAGTATTTCATTGAAACAATTTCATAGAATGAGATTATTTTAGAGTTAAATTCGTCAGATATTTATCGTAGCATCATTTGTAATGCTCCAGTGGAAATTCTTGGGCATAAAAATCACAACGAAAACATTGTTATTGATCATGATTAAGCCTCATGAAAATTCAAATAATAAAATGATGACTACTATTAATATTGTTTGAGAAAAGAATGATAATATTGTAAATCTTTTGGATGATTGTTGTTAGAAAGTGTTATGAACAACATCCTTGATAATGTATAACAAATACAAACAAAAAAAATAGACTTTTATTTAATTTATCTTCAACTACAAAGATTCTAAAAATCCGGTATGTTTTCATTTTTTCCCATTCTTTCATTTACAGAATTACTTATGATTTATTTAGAAAGTGATCTTACAAAAAGTTGGGTGGAGAATATTTTAATACTCAAGGTAGTGAAAACAAAGGCACAAAACTTTGCAGATCTTACAATGAACCAGGAACAGAATCATTTTTAACTATTATATGAAAAAATTATAGAAAAATCATGAAGCGTAACAAAAAGTGGTAATGCGAATGCACTGTACTATAATATTCAGGAAGTGTGTCTTGATAATTCAGCGAATGATATCCATATCAATGATAAGTGAAGAGGAAAAAAACAACAACATGTGCTGCTTATATATCTGCATCCAAGCAAAATTTCCGTTCGTTGGATTCATTCACATTACGCATGCTTGTCAACTCCAACAAACAACTCCCATCACCTTGGTCAGAAGAGGAAAAAAGTCTTGGAAACTTTTTAAAAAAGCCATACACTTTTGAACTTACTGGACCATGTGCTACAGGAATCGAGTTAAATATGTATTTAACGTTATGAAGTTGTAGAAAAAAAATGAGACAGTTTACTAATATGGTGAAATAATTATAACTCTTACTTTATGATCCACGATATAAATGGAATGTCTTTTTATCATGGTGTTATATACCAAATTAGTTTTATCAGTTCTGATCATAATCCAAGAGTGCAAATCCATCAATTGTAGAATATTATCACTAAAAATCTAATCTGCTTCTGTTGGATACTTTGCCGCTCATCTTCTTCGTTGATGCCAAAGATCTCTGTTTATAAGTAAGTCATTCTTCATAGTTGATAATAAATTATTGATTTTATCTCTGAATATCTTTCCCAACCGTATTAACACGATGGATTTAAAGTGTTTATGACTCCCTGTTCTAAATTACAAAATATTCGTTATTTTGTTTGAACAACAAAATGTTTAAAGTAAATTTTCATGTGATAGTATTTATTCTAAAGCGGAATCCTCAGTTATCGGAATTATTCATTAATCTGTTTGTTTTGTTGTTTTTTTCTTACCATTATTCCAAGTAACTCCCGTTTGAGGTTACATTTGATATTTGGATTACTTTATCTTAAATTTTTGTTATCAGAATGTTTCTTTTATAAGTGAACGTTAAGGTAACCGAACACGTTCGGAGTACGTGTTTTAAAAAAAAGTAAACTAAAATGTTCTAAATGCTTTCTTAGGAATCAATACCAATAAATACTAATATTTAACAAACAATATTTAAAAAAGGTATCTAAATTTTACAAAAATCCCATTTTAGCAATATTTCTGAAAAACTTCAAAGCAATTAAAGAAAAAGTAATAAACTTATATCTGTAAAAGTATTACTAAAACAAATTAGATGCATTTATCTAGAGAATGTACTAAAATTTTAATCTTTAATAAAATTTAAAAATTTAAGAGCTGATCGATTAAATATTATAAGAAATAGGACATTCTCTATGTGACCATAATTTAAATAACAGACCATAACTCAAAAAATATTCATACAATAAGAAATATTTTAGATTTTTCTCTAGAAAATAATATAAATATCAGGTTCAAAAAGAGTTTTATAGGAATACATTCATAACATTTCGAGTTATCAGACTCGTCATGATAGATTCTGAACAATTTAAAAATACCCACTTTTGGTAGATTCATGACTTATATTTCCTGTTTTTATAATTTTATAAAATTGATTGTGTAACTTGGCCTCTAGGTGACGTAGAAATAAAACAAAGTATGTTTTGTATAGCCAAAAGATAGCTCTATTCAATAAAATAAAAAACAAAAAAAGTATGTTTTGTCTGAATTTGATCATTTCAACGTGTTCGGATACCTTAGGTATCTGCAATAACTTTTATGTCTTGATATTTTGTTTAAAATGTTCCTAAATGCGTTTTTCAAAGTACAAAATGTTCTATAATTCTTTTTTTTTTAAAAAAAAAAATTGCATTCAACAGAAGATCACAGCATAATATATATTTATTTATTTTTAAAAAAATAACCATCTGTTTATTTTACAGTATTTGAAGTCGCATTCATGGTTATGAACTACACAAATTTGTAAAGTTCATCCTTTTACCATGTTTTGAAACACTTCAAAAACTGTTGACTGGCAAATCTGATTGAAACCTTTGACACTAGTTATTTTCATTATTTTTTCCTAAAATTTTTATTGACTCCTTTCCTGTCAACACAAATATGTTTTTATCATTCAATAAAAAATTTTAAAAGCAAGTTCACCGAATGATAACATATTAAAACGAGTTTTTACTTTTGTAACAATATATAATCAACACTTGTCCATTTTTTCACATCTGTCTTGTTTCCCCTTCGGAGAATAAAAAGATCATTTCAAGTCCTTGACATGAGAAGTGTAATTAAACTGTCAAATATACTCCTAATTTTAGATTGATGTATTATTTATATGCGCATCGTATTTGAAACTGAAATTTGAATGTTATATTTATGAAAACAAATTTTTTCAATTCCTACTATTAGCTCACTCTCTATATATTTATTTATCTTGGTGAAATTTTCAATCCTTAATAAAATACATTTTAAAGCTCTCAATTGAGCTGAAATTTTATATACAGGATTATTTTGTATGACAATACAATAATTTAATTTTTATTAATAAAAATTAATTGATTAAAACTAATTATATAAAGAATTACAAATACACAGGCACGTTGGCATCATTTTTGGCGACTTAAAGACCATTTTGGCGACTTGTGTCAAAACTTGAAAAGGTTTTTTTCTCACGTTTTGAAGTATTCAGTTGAACTGAAATTTTATATACACGATTGTTTTGGATGACAATACGATACTTTAATGATAATTAATAAAAATTAATTACCACTTAATGTTGTGATTCTGTCCTATGTATATACATATTTATAATAATTGTAACTATTTAATAAAAAGTAGCTAAAATAAAATTTTTCTTTGCTAATCTAAGTAGGAATTGACTAAAAAAAAATTTTTATATTACTTGTTTTGCTTTAAATTTGAATTGAAATAATGATTAAAAAATAATTGAAAATTTGAATTTCTTATTTTTTGCGCTTCTAAAAATGAAGCGAGCTTTCAATAACTAATGAGCAAAAATATACTTTTTACTGTGATTATACTCTCATACTTTTCTCCAAATATTATCTTGCATAATCTCAATTTAATTTTCTATTACCTATCTCCGTTTAGAGAGTATGAATCAGCAACAATTTAACATTTACAGTTTGATTACGTATCTACAGAAACAAAAGAGTACAAAATCGATAATAAATGAAACTAAACATTTAAAGATCACCTTCGGCTTTCATGAGATATTATAGATATTTTCTTCTCAATCATGTAATGACACTTCCATCTCTCAAAAAAAATTGATGTGAATCTGGCTGTAGGGTTGATGAATAAGGGATAATTTCAAAAAGAAAAGAGAGTCTTGGGAATTAAATTCATAATTTAAATTGTATTTTGCTTTGGTTAAATCTCCACGTGTTGATTAAATTTTTCATTAATATCTAGCTGAAATCAGAGAACTCATCCGGAGGTCAATTTGTAAAAAATATTTAATTTTCAAGGTAATTGGAACCGGTATTTTGAAAAAGTGTATAAATGAATAATGTTTTGATATTTAGTGTCACTAGAATATGAATATGAGTATAAAATTGTTTTAAGAATATTATTACAGGAAAAAATATTTAAATAAGATTTTTTGGCAAAAAAATGAAGGAAGAATAACATAATTTCGAAACATTTTCCTTTTACGAAAAATTCATTCTATAATAATGATATTTTGGCTATGTATAGTCTACTTCAACACAGAAATTGAGTATAGTTTTTGAAATATATAATTCAGAAGTGGATTTATTCATATTTTAATATATCAGAGTAGATCAATTGATGATTATTCTGAAAATAATATGAATTTTTTAAAATTCCTAATAAAAATCTTAGATGTATATAAGCAAAATATTATTATAGAAACCTTTTCCATAAAAGGAAAATGTTTTGAAAATATACCATCTTTTATTCATTTTTTGCCAAAAAATTGCATTTAAATAATTTTTTATAGAAATAAACAATTGCATATGTATATTCTAATTCGAAGGACATTGAATATATAAAAAAAATCATTTTAATGCTTTTTAAAAAATTACGATTCCGTACATGGTCAGACACCTTAAAAGATTTTCACTGTTTCGTTTTTTAAACTGCTTCCTCATTTATTGGATTAAAAAAAAATCAATGATTGAAGATAAAATTCAAATATTTAGTGATTTCTTGTTTGATCATTTTTTTTCAATCCATAATACTGAGAACTATCGACGTCATTACATAGGCATCATTATTCTATTTACCACTTTTCACAGATATTCTGCTGCAGAAGTACATAAGATATTTGGTCTTGGAAAAAAGTGGAAAACACACACATCACATATAAGAGACGAAAAAGTAGGGGATCACTGATTTAAATTCACTTAAGGTTCCCTAAAATTGTAAATTTTGCCAAAAATTGACAAATTTTTATGATTTTATTTTATAGGCCATCTTATTAGCTTTATAAAAATACCAAGTTTATTATCTTCCATTCACTATAACGAGAATCTCAAGTGTTTTAGTAAAAGCTGATGCCACTTCTTTAAGCAATATGTCATACTTTAAAACTCGTTTTACTCGATTTTTTTTTAATGCTCAAACGGGGATAGTGATTGCTCAAATAGTTTTGAAAATAATTAACTGAAATTTTTTGTGTATGTTCTGTATAATAGTGGAAGTGTTTTAACTTTCAGATTTATCAATCACTGTTTTATTACAAAATTTACAGTCCCTTATGTGAATAAAATCACTGTTTTCTTAAGCAATTTCATATAATAACTAAGATAAAGTGCTCTAGTTTTTGTAAAAAATAAAATATCTCTTATCCTTAAGGTCATTTCAAAAATAAATAGCAAAGCAACGCATCAAAATTGAAGAATTGTTCATGAACTTTTTATACAAAATGGGCCCCATTTATGTAACTTTTTGCAAATTTTTATCAATTTTTCCCATTTTAGTAATAATAATTTTTTTTCTTATCTTAAATTTAGCATATTTTTCTCAAAATGTACTAAATAAATCTAAAAAAAAAAAGCCCCATATTTTCATCTTTTAAAAAAAAAATGTCGCATCACAAATAGTCGGATACCTTAACGATTTTAGAATTTAATTGAATGCTAATAAAGCTCAGAACACAAAGCGAAGACAAAACAATGTGTTTGGTCTCATTTCAAATGTACAAAATAAAATGTCCTATTTTTAGACAAACAGACCAATATTTAGCTGTATTTATAGCGAAAATACGTTCACCCTTTTTAAAAGATGTCATCCGTGAAACTTAAGCGTCATCCTACCACGAGTTAACGCGCGAACAATTTATACGGACCGCTGATCAGATAGGATAGGATGACAGGTCCTTGGGAAAAAAGAAATCTTTTCGGTAGAGACGCTGCTTCCAATGAAAACAGAAATAAGAGAATATTGTGAGCTTCTAAACGTATCAAAGATCCCATCCAAGACCTCAAAATGATTTATGCTTCAACCTGAGCCAGATCATGCCATCCCAGGTAAGGTAATTTTACAGTAATTTTGAGATTACAATTTTTAACAGATTTCTTTAAATGAATTCTACTTTTTGTTTATTATTACGTTTGACAGAATTCTATTGTTGAATAAACATAAGTAGTAATTTGCATAAATTAAGTATGAAATATTTTGGCGGGATTTTTTTTTTTTTTTTTTTTTTAGGGGTTTTAATTTTTTTTAAAAAAAATTTTAAATTTTTTTAAATTATTTTTGAAATATTTTTGGGGGTTTTTTTTTTTTTTTTTTTAGTTCAGGGTTATAACGCTTTGTGAATATAAATTAAAGAAAGTTGAAGCTTTATTTTACAAACACTAAAATGAAAATAATTCATTTGTTTACTTACTATGCATGTATTTATGTATAATTTTTCGCCATAAATTTCATTCACTCTTGTATAGTAATATAATATCATCAGTGAATATAATCTATAAAATATTGTAGAAAATGTAATATCTCGTTGCGAAGTTATTTATTTAGAATTGATAATTTAGGAAAGCTAAAACTTTGTTTATATATTTCATACAGTATTTTTACTCTGTAATTATTCAAAAACCTATTTACTATCCTGATAGATACAAATAGATTGTATTCCAGGAACATATTCCAGTTGGAAGATGAAACGTATTCTTCTTTCATGTTGAATTTCTAGTGAACATATTGTCTAGAAACATATAAATATGTTCCTACACAATATTTCGCTCATTTAGTGTACTGTTATAAATATATATATGTACACCCAACTCCTTTTTTTACACAATTTTGCAATAACACGGTTCACCAACATACTATTTTACACGAATTTTTTGTTCGAACATGTGAATTTTGCACACGATTTTGAAATAACAATTTTCACCAATATACTTTTTTACACGAGTTTTTTATTCCAGCACGAACGAAATTCTGTATTTGAATCAGAGCTGATAGTTGTGCGAGATTTATCTGACACATGTATTGATGATAACATTTTTTATCCAATTCCTAATAAACGTGCTAGCTTGTTATCAAGTAGTGATGAATAATTGTTAGTTAGTAGTTTTATTCCTAATTTCAATTGGAATTTTTATATGTTATATGTATTTATAGAATTACACACACTGTTCACTGTACACTAATTTTAATTTTTGTAATAAAAATTAATTGTTTTTATTTTATAAATACGTAACATGTATTTCTCTATTACTTTTCTTGCTTGGAGATTTGGGGAAATATTTAGAGTTTTTTCATAGTACACGGTTTTTTAAAGTTGTGTAGAGCATATTCCTAAATTTATCACACGTTGCATGTATTTTTTACACGGTTTTCTAAGGAACGTATCTAGCGTGTAAGAAAGGAATTAGGTGTATACACATAAATATAATAGATTACTCGAGGAGCTCATTTCATCTCGATGATTTTGAATATTGTATTTATTTTACAATAATTCATACTTAAATAATTAGTGTTGATGTTTTTATTTAGGAAATATTTCTACTAAATTCACGTGGAAATGACAAAAAACATTCCTCAATCGTAAGACTCAATAATATTATGTAAGAGATAATCTTAAGTCTCAATAATATTATATATATATAAGATATGGAAATTAATTTAAGCGTATTCAATATAGAGAGGAGTTTGATAATGTTCCTAACTGATGATTTTAGAAAATTCAGTTTTTTGATTTATTGTACAACAGTGCTTCTCAAACTTCAATATTTGCGCCCCAATTTTAAGTCATAATTTCCATCGAGTCCCCCCCCCCTTCAACAACAATGTATTAAATGCAATAATAATGTACTTAGACGCTAAAGCTACAATATATATGACTTTAATTATAAACCGTACAAGTTATCATGATAAGTATTAAATTCTTTATATGACAAGCTATCACTAGCAATTATTGAACATGTTTTTAATTTAATATTGACTAATTAATTATCAGAAATATTGTGAAGTGCTGATACATTTATAAATATGTTAAATCAGTGTGAATGTGTATTTTTTATTTTTTAATTTTAATATGTCAGATTATATGTTGTTTTGCTTCCTTTCAGTAAATTGATAATTATTTTAAATATTTTATTTTCGACATTTCGATAAGCTCGTGCTATCCCCCCCCCCGGGGGGGGGGGGGGCCCCCTTAGCGAAGGCGCTCCACAGTTTGAGAAACACTTTTGAACAGTTATATTATTGTAATATTGTTAGTTAGTTATATAAAACAAATTTCGTAAAGAAAAATATTGAAGAACTGGAATCATTGTTAAATACATCAAAATATAATTTTCATGAACCCAATTAAATTTTGATTAAAAAACTAAAATTATTAAGTTATAGAAACCCTTTTATGTGTACTGTAGAGATTGTTTTTCTTTATTTTAGCTATAAAACATATAAGTCAATGCCTTCGTGTTTTGTGTGTATTTTGTACGTATATGCTATGTGTATGTCAAGATAAGTTATTTTGCATTATTATAGAATTATCAAAAAGAACTACAGAACAAGAGTAAGTATTGCTTAACTTTATTTGAATATTGAAAAAAATACGTGTTTTGAAGCCTATTTAAGAACTTTTATTTAAAAAAGAAACAGAAAAGAATAACTACATTGACATTTAATTCTAAATCAAATTTCAAAATATTAAATAAAAAATATCCTTCACACAAAATTTAGTTAAATAAAATTATGAAGAAAAAAAAATAGGCCACAAAGGATTTATCATTACACTTTTTTTATAAATATGTTAATTTTATTGAATTATCAATATTTACTTTCTATTATTTATATCTGGCAGCAATACTGTAGTGGTTTTTTATAGCGTTGCCAAGTCTACTAGTTCTACTAACGATCTGATGTGTAAATCAAGTGATGCTAGTCTCAATATCCTCCTGCTGGGGTAGTGAGGAAGTTTGGAGAGCTTAAGAGCTCCATCCTTAGTAGCCTTGGCGTTGTTTTAGAATTCTATATTAATAAGCAATCAAATCAAATCTACTGTTTACGCTAGAAAAAAATGAATTTCTTTGAGTAAGAAGTGTAACAAAATAATTTTTGAAACCCAAGAACCTGTGAAAAGAACCATTGTTATTCAAATATAAAATATAAGAACGAATTCAGATCAATGCTTAAATAAAATTTTTGATTGCTCTAAAAAAACACTTCAAAAAATAATTCGACGATTTTCAAATTAGGATAAGAGTGAAATATTATGAATTTATTTAACTATCCTCCTCTTAAAGTTTATTAAAATTGAAAAAAAGTGAAATGTACATTAATAAAATACTTTCGAGTTTCTCTAATAAAGGAGTCAGCAAACACGGCTTTTTGCATAGAGCAGTGGTATTCAAACTGCGTTCCATGGAACCCTAGGGTTCCACAAAGCACAATAAAAATCTAAATGAAAATTATAAATGTGTATGCAAAATGGATTTTCTTTCTCTATGATGTTTGTGTATTCACAAGTTTCAAAAGCTCATCCCACTCGTTAAAATTTAGAATTTTATAAGAAAACAAAGAATATTTTCAATAATATTTTAACAAATTCCTGAAGTATGCTTATGTCTTTAAATATAAACAAACAAAAGGAAAGTTCACGCATTTGTTAACAGACATAATTCCTTAAACATTTAGAAAATATCATCATTTGATCATAATCTTTTTACCTAGCTTGTCAAACCGCAAGCAAAACAACATTATCGATAATGATCGATATTGACGGAATTGTTAATGGCAGAATAACCACGTGTATATTTTTAGAAATTGAAAAAAGTTGTTACGCATGAATCGTTCAAATGGCGTGACTCATGTTCAGTGAAAATACTATGATCTAAATTGTGTCGCTTAGTAGTTTTCCGCCGATGTTTTATCGAAGCAAAATATCAGCTGTTTGGGGGTGATTAAGTTAGTTTTTATTTTAGTTAAACACATTGTGTGTCTTTTTTCATATAGTCGGTGACCTTGGAAACTCAGGTTTTTCATATTAAAGAGCAACGTTAAAGAAGTATTAAAACGTAGAAGCAATGAATATATTTATTTGAAAGCATTTATATATTTCTTTTTGATATTCATTCAGTTAATCATTTATGTTATTCTTAAGAAAATAGAAAATAAAAAATAAGTAAAATAAACAATAATTAAAGAGTTTTAAAAATTTTCTAATTATTATGAATTATATTTCAAGTCAAACGATTGTTTTCATCCCTTACGAGGGTTTGATTTTAGACAGAAATTCTTAAATCCAAAAATATATTTAACAAATAAAAAAAAATGTAAAATATAATATTCAAGAAAAATAATTTATTATTAATATAGGGTAAATATTTATTAAGATAACTAATTTAATTTATTTTATATTCTGCAATTATGCATATGAAAAATTACGTGGCTTTTAACTTGAAATATTCTGGTTACACAATAAAACGAAATAAAAAAATTCGATCTTATGATTATTATTAATGAATTCAATAATCCTTGTTTCTCGTTAAATCGCTATGTCGTAACCATGCGGTCTCAGGTAAATTTGGATCAACATCTTTATTTTACGGATCAATTTACTATCAAACTTTAGCTTAAGGAACTTAATTACTAAACTCCTTAATTACTAAATTACTTACTAATTACTATATTTCCTTCCTGAAAATCCAATGGCTTCAATTTTTATAACTCTAACCAGTATCAGCCTGACGACGATTGACTACTCTCTCTTCGTTCGATTTTAAATAGAAACTCACATTAGTATAAATCATGGTTCCTCCCCAGAAAGTGATTTTATAGTCATGCTACAGTTAAAAAGAATTCCCCTAGAGCAGTGGTTCTTAAACTGTAGTCCGTGGACCCCTGGGGGTCCGCGGAATTTCTGATATAACGTTGAGATTTCCCTCTTTTTTTTTCTCCTCGTGGAAAAATTGAAAGATGTGCCATACTAGATAAGATCACTAAATTGTCCCCAATGAAAAAACTTTACTAGAACATGTATTTTGATCCTCAATATTAAGTCGAGGAGGGATGTTCAAAATCTTGGGGGTCAGCGATGTCCCGCTGATATATAAAATGGTAGAACGGGAAGCGATCGAAAGTTTAAGAGCCACTGCCCTAGAAGATTAGTGAAAGACGAAAATAGGACCTGTTACAAGCAAACTTCCAATAGTTTTATCCTTTTTAACAACTTTCTAAGTTTGAAAATTTGAATTTTCCTTGCATTAAGATAGAGCAGCTAAACAGTATAGTCATTAAAAATTAAATTGGAGTTTTAAAAGAATTATAACAATAATATAAAAATTGATTTTTCAATGAGTTTTTTCTCTCTCTATTATGTAGACTATAATAAAATTAATAAAAATGCCACTATAATAAAATTTTTTTTTCATATTTCAGAAAATGAAGCTGTTTCTAAAATCATTAATTTCCCTTTGTGTAGTAACAGAATTATTTCAGACTTTAAGCGCTGCTGTGCAGACAACGATCGTCGGCAAAACTGCAATAAAACCGCCAGTTTTAAGTGAGTTCTTATTTATCTATAGTTATTTTGAAAGTCTTATTGCCAAATAAAATAAATATTGATGCAGATTATTCAAAATTATTTTAATTGATATAAAATAGAAGAATATTTAAAATAATTTTATTCTCGAGGAATTATTAAAAATTATTTATTATTATAAAAATATCAAAGAATAATAAAAACTGATTATATATATTTTCCCTTTTTAGTTGTTCAGTTGAAAAACAGCTTAATTAAAATAAAAGTTTAATATTTAAACTCCGCATCAAAATGTTTTTTTTTTATATAAATAAAAGGTATTTTACGCATCATTAAAATAGGCAACAGATTTTGACATCACAAGAAACATGGAAAAAAATCTAATTATTTATTATTATCATATTTCTTTGAAGCAAAAAAATGTCTACGATTTTTATTTGCATAGTCAGATACATGTAACTGAGTTACAAGAAAGCTGGAATGCTAAATCTTTGATGGCATAGATTTATTGGCATTCCTTTTTATTGCAACAAATAAAGGCAAGGTGTAAGGAAAGAAAACAGTAAAATTTTTAAGTCATAGTGAGAAACTTTTATTTTTCTTGGAAAATTAACAAAAATTACACTGGTTGAGAGGGAAATAAGTATGAAAAATCAAGGGTATGTATTAATAAAAAAACATTTTATTAATTTTTTGTAAATCAGTTTCATGACCCCATAAAAAAAATTTTTCTAAGAGCTTTAAATTCTTTTGACTTAAATTTTTAAAATTATTCCACCTTATATATAATTTTTATAAAATCCAAAGATATCAAATAAAGGCATATTGATCCAACTTTAACTGTTACTTGTAATTAAAAAGGTTTTATATTTGTTATTTTCGATATTTTTATATTTTCTTACTGAAGATCTTTACTTTGTTATAATATTCCTACAATATTTTAACATCTTAAGAAAATATTTCTGAATGCATTTTAATAAATTAGGTTTTAAATAACCAACATGGGAACAAATATACACTCATGTCCAAAATTAAGGTCACAAACGTAAATTCTGTGAAAACTGATGAACAACTATTTACTGTTATCCCACACAAAATTTGGCACAGAGACATATATAATGTCAGATGTAATATAGCAACATAAGAATATGGAAAAAATTTAATTGTGAATTTAGCTATAAGTCATATCAAGAAATGTGAAATCATGAGAGTTAAATCGTTTAACTCGGGAAAAATCTATCGAATACGGTGTGTGACCACCGTGCATCAATATAGAAGTCTCACAACGAGCTGTGATACTGTTTATGAGAGTGTCAATAAGTATTTGGTGCAACAAATACCATTTTTTCAAAAGCGGATCTTTTAATTCCTGGGGAGTCCTGGGAGTGGAGCTACCCTGAAAAATGATTTTTCCTAGACCATCTCAAACCCATTCAATAGAATTGAGATCCAGAGACCTCAAGGGTCAATCCATACTGCGAATATCCACTCCTTCATGAAATTCATAAACATTGTGAGTTCTGTGTGGCCGCGCATTATTGTCTATAAAGATGTAGGCCGGGCCCAAAGCACACAAAAAAACCTCACATAGGCTTCCAGGATCTCATTTCTTTCGTGCTGTCAGTTGACAGTCCCCGCATCGAAAACGTACACTAGTGTACAACCACCCAATATTATGCCATCACTCACAAGGATTCCTTTGTAGCCAAATCTGTCGATTTTTGTTACATAGGAGAGATGAAAGCGAGTTCCATTTTCTCTCCAGGTGAAAACTCGACGAGAATCATTTTGTTTGCTACATTTCGACACATCATTGAAAAGAACACGCCCCCCTTCTTCTGGTATCCAGGACTGCTGTTTTCGGCACCGCGATATCCGGTCTTTCCTGCTGGATGCAGTCAAAAGGACGCACGGGACTGAACGCTGGGCGTAAAGGCCAGTTTTTGCAAGACAACTGTTGACTGTTTGCCTGGAAATTTTTCTACTAGATACAGCAGCAAGGTCGCGTGCAAGCTGAGGCACCGTTGTCCACCTATGATGTCGTGAACTTCATGCCAACTAGTGATCCTGTGCAAATGTCGATACTCTGTGGAAACCATGGCCGATCTTCCTGGTGACAGTACCACTTGCTTGGAATTGATTCCGTGAATTCCATGACCGGGAGAACACTTTCGGATCCTTTGTAACCATCGAGCCACCTTCGGTTGAGACTGGTCAGCTTCAAGTCTGTCAACGGCTCTTTTATCTTATGGAATCATCTTAACGATTATAAGAATTCATTCTCACTGAAAACAGACTAACTTGTTTGTTTTATTTCAACATTCACAATACTGGAGGCAAAATTCCCATATGCTTGAACGTTCTCAATACGGTAGTTTTGCAAAAACTATAACGCTAAACAACATCATTTACAAAATTGAAGGTTCATATTGTGCTAGCCATTCTTCAAAATATGCAAAATACAAATTCTATCAGTTTTACTGCAATTATTTTAAAATTATGACGAAAAATATGTTTGTAACTTTAATTTTGGACATGAGTGTATGTATCAACTAAATAACAAGTATCATTCGACGTATAACTTCTTTCAATTTTTCTCTTTACTCTTATATTTCTATTAATTATGTTTCTATATCAAAGCAATTGAAAAAAAAAATATTTTTTCCACTTTCTTATCTATTCTTCCTACGGATTATAGTGCAACGACATTCGGGAATAGTTTCTTGTATTGAATCTTTAATGCCTTGAACAGAAAATCGTCTTTATTTTGAAGCAGAAAAAAGAATTAAAAAAATGTCTTCAACACCTTGTCCTTTGTTGTTGCTTATGTACAGATCTCCATAAACATATGTTTGATAGAATTCCAGGCTTTGATATGATTCAAACTCATAGATTTACTTCTGATTAAATATCTGCTTGTGAGTTAATTCAAATGTCGGTATATCACACACACACACACACACAAAACTGATATCATCTCAAAAATTGCAGTCCAAACCTTTTATTTTTAAGAAGTTTATTTTCAAAAATATACTTTGTTAGACGTAGGCTAGATTTCTTAGTTAAAGCTACCATAATTACCGACTTTTGTTTTGTCTTGAACCCTTAGAGATTTATGTATTAATATTCATTTAATTTGTAGATATAAATAGCAAAACCTTTCGTAATATTTTGTACACGTATAAGGTTTTTGACAAAGCCCTGTACTTGGATACTTTAAGTACATGTATATTCAACTGAACTATTTGTGTTCAATACGCTTTAATTTTAAAATAATCCTTTGTTTCAGATCGTTCGGTGTTCACTATAGTTCGTTTTTTGAACATTCCTTGTTCCTCAATTAATGGACAACTGACCGGCATTTGCTACTCACTTACTGATTGTGACCGCATGCATGGAACTCAAGTAGGAACTTGCGCATCAGGATTTGGTGTTTGCTGCATTTGTGAGTCAAGATTTCCCTAAAGTCTTAGTAAAAGCTATTTAGGCTTGGAATTAATAAATACTTTATTTAATTAATGCAATAATTGCATGTGAATGGTACGTCTCTAACAAATTAAAAATAATGCACGATTTTTAGTCTTTCGCCATGGCTTAGCATTTAATCATTCCGGCTGAAAAATTAACTAGTTATACAGTTTTTATATATGTACATAACTAAGATGAACTTACGTTTCTAAAAAAAACCTGTGAAACAGTTAGCACTTTAAAATTAAAACAAATGGAATGAAAAATTTTCTTAAAAATTAAATACATATAAATTTTATTGAAATATCCCTTAAAACTCAATATGTCAGTTTTTGCAACCCTACGCATGGAAACAATTTTAATTCATTACTTGGTTAGTTTGAATTAACGTCACACTAAAGCTTCATACAGACTTTTCGCAACACATCTGGTAATTCTGAAATAAAAAAAATAATGAAATAAAAAAAAAATAGATCAAACAAAAGAACGATACCTGAGCTAGTACTTCACTTCCCCTAAATTTCATCCCACATGGAAACCTCTGAGACATAGTTGAATTAAACATATAACAGACTCTATAATTTTGTAAGAGGATCGAGAGATTGATTGAATGCAAAATATTCTGATGTATCCAGGTGCAGAATATTTCTATCGAGCTGCTTTTTAGTTTTAAATATATCTGATTTTAGATTGTACAAAAAACTTTATTTGGCTTGTGTGAAATTACTCCCCAGCTTTGAATCAGAACATATAAAAGAATATAATTTTTAATTGAAAAAAAGATATATCTATTTTACAACGTTGAATAACGAGAAACTAACAACACAACTTGGGATGATTAATTACACTCTTTTTATACGGCCTACTAAAAAGATTACTTTATGTAAGAAATGTTAATTTTCGGATTATTTGAATCATTTACTTTATCACTACAAGAAAAATACCTCCATAACAATATTCTTACCAACAAATTTACTTATTTTTGGCTGAATACTTTTCTGATGTATGCTCGAAAAATAATTATTTTTTTATCATACGTACTGAAAGGGGGGAATAGAATCAGTAATTAATCCCTATATCAACGTATTTGAAGTGTGCATTATTATTTCCTTTGGGTAATTGTTTTTTTTTTCATTGTCCTTTTCCTTATAAATCATTCAACTGAAATTGCTTTACATATAATTGCGTGTTGAAACTGTTTCCTTTCGTTATATTCTAAGTGCAATGTGTTTTCTCTAGTTCAAAGATCGTGTGGATCAATAACCAATCAAAATTCCACTCACTTCACCAATCCTGGATTCCCCAATCCAGTATCTGATTCCTCAGATACTGTATGTACTTTGACATTACTACGACCCCCAAAAGTTCACATTTGTCAAGTGAGACTAGATTTCTTGGATTTTGCCATAGCTAATCCCACCGACGGAGACTGCCTGGATGATAAATTCACCGCTCAGGGAAATAACCTTAATGCTCCTGTTCCGACTTTGTGTGGACGCAACGCGGGACAACACGGTAAGACATATCTGTTTTTATGTTTCAAATGTTTTTTTACATTTGTTGACGAAATATAATCAAAAGTGTGGAAAAATGCTACCTAAAAATATAACAAATACAGTAACTACGCAGTTAATTTTTTTTTTTTTTGTTCATTTATATATGCATAATTTGATCAATGAGTACAGTTAAGTCCAAGGTAGGTACCATTTTATACAGGGTGGTGCCGAATTCATGGCAAGAGTAGGCACAGGTCATTGTAACAATCATTTGTTGTACAGGAATGTATGGGCGAGGCACAAACGCAAAATAAATAAATAAATAAGAGACGAAAAGAAAGACAAAGTGTTTATTGAAAACGTCGTTGACAATTGTAATGTTTACAATAAATGTTGAGCGCATGAGCTAGCAGTACCAGCTGCAGCACACAACCATTGTTGTGCCACCCATTGGCAGAAATTCAGGTGGAGAGGATAGTCTGCCGGATTCAAAGCTTGTACTCGCTGAAAATGAAAGGGGTGTAAGTGATTTTCGTTTAACGCTCTACAAACGGTCTGATGTCTCACACTTACGTGATGAGCAACAGCTCTTGTACTTGATTCGGGTCTATCAGCCACAACGTTTAAGATGCTTTCTTTCAGGCTTGGACAGAGTACAGCTCTTCATCGACAAGCATCATGTCTGGTGACGTGGAACGGACTGTTTCACGAAGTTGACGATGTAACTTCTGAAACATTCTATGATCTGGCATTCGATGATCAGGAAACAGCGCATGATACATTCGTAGCGCAGCTCTGCCGTTACCATTGGCACGAACGTACATGTGATCTCTGTCTGCATTTTTGGCATACGTTAAGTCACCCAACGTAGACGTCAGCACAATTGCGAATGGTGCTTACTGAGATGCATCTTGTTGAACGGTGGCTAGACATCTACTGCCTCCTACCGGCAACGCAACCAATTGATAACTCCATTTCTCTTTTCTTTTATTTCCCCTATTTGTGCCTCACCACGTCACTTACGCTCGTACATTCCTATACAATAAATGATTGTTACAATGTCCTGCATCTAACCTTAAAGTTTGTACCATGAATTCAGGACCACCCTGTACATAATTTCTTTTTAAAATAATTGCTCAATTAACATATTAACTTAACCTAGTCCAATACTTAAATGTATTCAAATAATAATTTACTGTAAATCAGTTAATCTTGAAATACTACTGTATAAGTATCTGAAAACGGTATATTAACCTGCGAAGAATATTTTCAAATGATCTCTGTAACGGTGGCCTACACAAGGGTGGGTTTTCGGGTTCATACCTCTACCATAGATTAACATTTGTTTTAATTTTTAGCATAAAGATTACACCTAGGTGCTCTTGTCTAGGTTTTGTTTTCTTTCAAAAATAACTTTTCCCATAAAAGTAGTTTGAGCTCGCTACTGCTTCGTAAAGTGGTCAAACTTGATCGAAACTTCTGACATAAATCTTCATGTCAATGAATGTTCATAAAGTTCTCTCTCATGAAGTATATTTTCTACTTAACAATATTTAAATTATTATGTTATTATTAAAAGAAAATATGCCTTATCCTTTAAATTATATGTCTGTATAAACTGACTTTTTATCTATTCAAACTGTTTTCGTTCATCAAAACATTCTCCACATGAACAGACTCCACAGTAATTTTACATAAATATTAATTGTCTAAGAATTGAATATATATTAAATCATTAATTCTGACTAGTCAGGCTACAGTCATGTTATTTGTGTCGATGCTTCCCTTCGAAATAACGAAATCTTAAAGAATTTTATTTCCCATGCTTTAAAGGAATTAAAGTCATAATTTATTTTCAATGGTTGTAAAAAGTCTTACATTTATAAATTTAAAATACTATTTGATGGAGTCCCTTATCTTTAATTATAACAATGTGAATAGGTTAGAGAATGATTCTAATTATTAAAACATTAAAAAAGGTTCTTATAAAATAGAACAAAGAGTATTTCTTTTTTTAATTATTTATACTAAAAAATATTTTAATTTTCATCAGACTTATTTAAAAATATGTATAATTTAAAATAAGTGTACAGCTTTGTTTTGTTTTTTTTATTTATTGCAAAAATTATACCTGTTTTTTTAATCTCACGTAAGGACTTTTTAATAATAATAATAATTTCCTCTTTGAAGTCCTCACTCAAAATTTTTTTTGATTAAAATATATTGGCTTTTAATTACTGAAGATAGAGTGATAAAGAAGAATTGTTGGAAGAAGAATTACTGAAAATAGTGATGAATGGTATTACCCTGTTATATACATTTCAAAAACGCTGATTACCAAATATATTTGTATTGAAAAAAAATGAATATAACTTTTTTATATGTTTTTTACAAAATGACTGCCTGAAAAAGTTAAGTTTTATTTTTCGTGTTGCGATCTTTCCTATCTGATTATCAGCAATTATCTTATTGAGTGAATATTGTAAATGATTTGATAAGACCTTAAAGAAAATAATTTAACTACAGATATTTATTCACACTACAGTCAATATGTACAAAAAAAATTACAGATTTTGGAACTGAAGGTAAGCAAGAAGCGAACCAATGCTCTCTTTGACGATTGAAAGCAGTCTTTTCTCAAATCTTTTTCTTATCGTTGTTTTTTTTTTTTTTTATCCATCCTTCATAACCTCATTTGATAAATGAATTTTAAATGCAATCAAATTCAAAATATGTAATTCTACTTCTTAAAAAGATAGTTTTTGATGCACAATAGTATATATTGAGATTTAAGCTGATTTTTTGTCGCTACTTGAATACTGACGCATTGTGTGTTACTTGAACACTGAATACATAAATATTTAAAACTAACAATCAAATAAATTAAATTCCAGTTTCTTATTTCAAACTCGAAATATAAAGCTAACTAATAAATAAATTTTACAATATTTGATTTGTATTCGATCCGGATAAAGATATAAAAAATAAAAATAAAAATATTCAAAAGACATTTAATATTTCAAATTCTTTTAAATGCTCTCAAGAGTGATAAAAATTATTATCAACAAAATTACTCCATTGATTACTACATAGTTTTTTAAAAAAGAATTCCAAAAATTAATTTTTATTCAGGTTATTTTAAAATTATTGCTATTTTATGAGTACTTGAAACACCATTTAATGAAAATAAATATAAAGATATTAGAACAATAATAAATTTAATGTGAATAACTATATTTTAGAAAATTTAAGAAGTGAAAAATAATGTGAGATTCATTATTATTTTTAACACATTTCAGTATACCTAGATGTCGACAACAGCATTGCCCCCATTCTTTTGACTGTTTCTACAAAAGGCTTGGGAAGCAGAACTTGGAATATTAGAACTTCATACATAGAGTGTGCAAACCCTTCCAGAGGTAACTAAGCATTCAATAATTTCCCTGTTTCAGTGATTTTTTTTTTTTTTTTTTTTTTTTTTTTTTTTTGCATTTAAGATTTGAAAGCGGATTACATAACACAATAACTTTGTAACGGGATTTATTTATTGTACTGCAAGTTAATATGAAAGTTTTTCATACTTTAAAATTTTTGGTTTGTACAATTTTACTTATTACAGAATTTAATATTTGCAATGAACTAATTCTGAACTAAACTAAATGAACATTTTAGAAAATCAATGTTATCGATGAAGTTGACAGATGTTATTGCTTCAAGAAAAGAAAAAGGTAATGCTTTATTCATTATGCAGATTTTTTTCTACAGAAATCAGGTAAATCCATCGATTTAAAGTAAAAATCTAGTAAATGCTTCCTAATCACAGAGGATGTACCTTTAGAGATCCAGATTTAACGATCAGGTCTGTAATTGCATTTAAGATTATACAGCCAGAAATCGATCAATCATCTATAGAAGCTAATGACTTTTTTAATACGTATGAGTATATAATAGACAATTTGCGAATGTTCCGAAAGTTATCGATAAGATGTAATCGCAATTTCCTACGGATATACCGAGTCAGTGAATGTAGTGGACATAAGATCGTTACTTAATTGGTTTTACTGTTAAGTAGAGTTGTTAAAGAATAAAAGAAATGTTTTATTTACAACTTCTTTTGCTTAACATTTTACGATAAGAATAAGAAATTAAGGGGAAGGAAGTTACTCGTACAATACGTCAATATCGATGCATAGAAGAGAATTAATTCACTATGTGACATAGTCTAGTGTTTCATAAAATTTTGAAGAAATTTTCGGACGCTTGGTTTTTAATTTATTTCTAGTTATTTCAAGTCAAATAACTCTTCAAAATAAGATGAGTGCATATGAAATTTCTAGTTATTGTGTTTTTTGGATTAGTTTTACAATCGATAAATCATAGCATCCTATATTCCTTTAATTTCTGTCTCTGAAGATCAAAAAGGATATGCATTTCTATTTTTTATAACTTCAGGTAGAATCGCTTATCATTAAGCTCAACTCTTATTAACCTCTGTTTTAAGGAATTAATATCAATTAATTAAAAAGTATTTAAGTAATAATGCTTACTTTTATGGAATTTATCTACACATTACGATTCATAAGATTAGATTCCAAGAAAAATACAATTTTGTTTCTATAATACCTAGTTAACTGTTATTTAGGGATTAAGTTAAAAGCCAATGGTCTTCTACTAACACTCAGAAGGCTAGTGCGCCTGCGCCTGCTACTGATAATATTTTATTGCATAATATAACTGATGAATTTTTTTTGTAATAGGCTATCTTTATTTGTATTTAAATGCATTGTTATAAAAATGTTCAAATGTAAAATTAAATTCAAATGTTTACATATACACATTGCTGGTCATACAAAATTCAACAGCACAAAATATAAAAAATATCGAAGACAAATATTTTTGATGGACAACTTATGTGAAATGCAGAGAGAGAGGAAGGATTAAAATAACAGCCCCCTTCGTCTTGTGAAATTAAAAGTGATCAATATTTTCAGTGACTCCATGGTTCGCAATAGATACTGCCTTCGCATTAAAAAAAGGGTGGGCTTTTTGTGTGTGGGTTTGTTCTTGGAGTATGTTGGTCTACGTTGCTTCTACTTGCTACTAAAATTCATCTGGCCACGTTGTATTGCAGCATTCTGCTTAAAGTTGAAAGCAGACAAGTCTTGAATGTAACAACAATCACCCAAACTGCATAGTTGATTGTTGAGCCTACCAATACTATATATTAAAGGGAGTAAAGGGAGGGATATAGGATAAAATCAATGCTCCCCAAAAAATAATACCAGATGAAGAATCAATATGGCGATACATAACGAAAGAGTCATGCAACTTCAAGCCTGGGTTGTCCCCCAAACTCGGATATGACCAATGTATTGTTATAGGTTGAATTGTGACTCATCTGAAAAAAACAACCTCGTACTATTTGAATATTGATGTTTAGTATCCAACTATAAGTCACATAAGTCAGTAAAACTTATAGTCAAAGGTAATCCCAACACACCTTGCTCGATTCCCCTTTACTTCTGACGACGTCAAGTTGAGCACGCTGACACAGACTGTAATGTATAGACCCAAATCTTTTAGATAATCTTCTCAATATTACAGTTCATTCCGTTATTGCTATGCACACAACATGCCTATCTTCATGCTCAGTAATGTGACGAGAAGAGCACAAACTTTCTCGTCTGTCAATCCTTCCCACTTGCACCCATCGATTCCGTATTCTCATCATTTTGCCTTGATTTTTTCCAATACAAACACTGATTTTTTGGAAGATTAATCCGAAACTGTATAAGTCACAATTTTTTTTATATCAAACTCATAAAGGTGCTTGTCTGACTTCCCTATTATTAGGCTAGAAGTATTAAACATCTTCAAGCAAAAAAAAAAAAACTCGTAGGAAAAGACAATTCTTGTACTTAAAAACTACCTTCTGTTTTCTCTTAATAAAGTATCTGCAGGCGTCGCTACTAAAGCACATGAATTTTATGTGCACTGCAATGTTGATAATTGCCGAGGACTACGCATTGTATAAATTTTACGTGTGTTGGATACTTCCTTCATGGTGTTGCGTCTTAGGCAATTGGCAGCTTATATCCACATATATACCTATAAAACTAATATAGCCGTACTACTGGTTAAACCATATTTTTATGCAAGTTTAACAGCTGTCCTCAGTCAGCAATATTTATAATAGTGCAGCATTTATCTTTCTAACTTTCTAAACTCTTAATGATATTTTTTATCTTTAATATTCAAATCCCTTTAGACTTTCAAGTAGTGTTTATTAAAAATTACATATATTTATATATATGTGTAAGAATTATAATTTTTTTTAAAAATCCAATGTCGAAAGTGAAATTCTGACTATAATAAAAGAGAGTAGTTTTTCGTTTAATTTATACTCATGTAGAAAAATGTATTCAACTTCTTGTTCTTGTAAATTGCCAAGTAAATGCATCTTTAAAATTTTATTTACTGAATAATATTTTTTCCAAGCTAAAATAAAATCTTTCCTTGAATACTCCTTTTTTAAGACATATTACATTAAGAAAGTTTTAATACCTAACAAAAGTTGAATAAATTTCTTTTAAGGGCTTAACATTTTAAATTTTCCACTTTAATCAATCTTTTGAAATATAAAACGCTATACAAATCAATTTTATTCTAAAGTTGCTAATTTAAAAAGGAAAGTTATCTCAAATGCTTAAGAGAGTAAATAAACGTTATTTCTGGAACTGCCTTTTTGTGTCCTATGTGGACTTTATAAATAGTCTTTGTTGAATCATTTTACAGATTAAAGTAATGGTCTGTTCAAAAAGTATCCGACTTTTGGACAGAAAAAATATCTTAGATAATTTGCGGGATTAGGATCTTATAATCAAATTCAAAGTAGGACCCTTGCACTTTTACACGCGTAACCCTGAATTACTTCCATAAACGAAAACACTTCTGGAAGGCTTCTTATGGAATGATGTTCAACTCCAGCATCGCGTTCTACTTTATCTCATCTCTAGTCTGAAAACGGGATCGTTTCAATTGCATTTTCCTTTTCGTGAACAGCAAGAAGTCTCAGTAAGCCAATTTCATCGTTGATAGTCTCCAGTAGGTACAGTGCAACTGCAAGATGGAGTTTTACTGTTCCACCCAGTGCCGACTTAAGCTCATTTCGGGTTCTGGGTGCATGAGATCTATATGCCCCCTTGGCACTGGGGGATCGAAATTTATAACCAGAAAATCTCATTCAAGCTGTTTTCGTTTAATGTTAAAGAATAGGACCCAAATCCGGAATATTTTATCAAATATAAAAGTACTCAAACATTAATATAATATTCTGGCTTCACTATTCTGTAGAAAATCGCTCATTTTATCATACTACTCATTTTTAACACAGTTGACACATATTTTCTTTTATAAAATGTGTGTGTTCCGCATTTTTTCTCCTATACTATAATGCTAAATGATCTATTCCTTTACATGTTAAAAGGAAAAACTAATTATTTATTAAATATTTTGAAATTTTAAAAACACTATATTATAAACAAATGCATGAATTACAATTTCTTAAATTTTTAGAAAAATTGAGGCATTTTTTCAATTCGAAAATGTACTCCGCGTTAAGTTTACGCCTTTGTGCATATGGCGAAAACAGCCTTAAGTCCAGCTTATTCGGGCCCCCCTGGACGCCCACCACAAGCGCCCAATGGATAAACCGGCACTGGTTCCACCGACAGAAGCTTGAGAATAAATTTCGCAGCCACTCTGCGCATGATCACGCAAAATTGCACATGGAGAACCTCTACTGATAACTTGTTCAGCAATCTCTAGTATGGCCAAACGATGATCTTTCAGTACCATATTTTCCACCTTTTCAACAACAGCTGCATTTCGAGCGGTTTGTGGCCTTGCTATTGACGTGCGATCACTTCTGAATTCGTTAAACCCCTCCTTAATTTGTGGATCCCCATAGAATCGTCTTCAAACACTTGCCTGAATCTTACAAATTGTTTCACAAAGAGAGGCTGCGGTAGCCCAGTGATCAAGGTATCGGATCATGGCAGACTTGTCATGAGTTTGAACCCAGTACCACTAAAGACCCGCCGTGTAGGGGAGCGATGCACGTTAAATTTGTCGAGAGCTCAAACGTCCTCCCGTGGGTGTGGTAGGGTAGTTAGGAGACGGGGTGCCAGCTCAGGTGACGTCCTCGTCACTTGACCATGGTTAAAAATTACGATGTCCGTCGCCCAAAGCCTTCGTGTAGCTGAACAGTAAGACGTTAATATTCACTCAACTCACATAGAAAATCACCAGAATTTTGACAGCAAATATTATGCAGTACCACTTCTCAAATCGTTCAGTCATCTTTAGAGAAATAAAAACCCAAAGAACACGTATAACACGTAACGCACCTCACGCATAATAGACCTTGTATGTGTTATAACCAAAATTTGCGAAAAAAAGGCAGACTTTATTATTACTAACTGTATATGTTTTATACAAAAGAATAAGAAAATTTTGCACAACATCCCCCCCCCCCCTCTTTTCTCAATTTAAAATAAGAAAAAACTTTGTGTTAAGAAAGAGAAAAAAAATGTCGAAACTATAAAGAATTATTTTAAAAACTTTTTGTGGTGTTTTTACATTAAAGAACATTGAATAAAAGGAAATTATTTTATTATTAATAGAAAAATTTATGCTTAGAATAGATTTCTGTATTAGAAATGTACTTTTTGTTCCTTTTTTTTTTTTTTTTTGCCTAATCGATAAAAGTTATTAAACGTTGCTTTATAAACATGTAATGTTTAGTGTAAATATCAATATTAATTACATAAATTAAATTTATTTGCTTCTTTTATATTCATCTTCCTTTTCGTCTTATTCACTATCATTATTTTCAACAAATTCTGTAAAATCTCTACCATTTTTCTATATTTAATAACATATACAGGATTTATACTTTTTTTTACATAAATTATACATCTTTTATTATTCACTCTACTAGCTTCTCAAACATGAAATATTTGCTAAAAAAACATATTAAATATGTATGTCTAACATTTTTGTGGAAAAAACAACCTCGTCTCTAAGTGCTTATTAATGTAAGGAGAAGTTTTCGGTTTTTTACAGGTGCCAGCTTTTCTATGTAATTAAATAGTTCATACTGAAAATCCAACCCCAATGCGCGTGTCAAAACAGCTACACCCGTGTACTAAAAATACGCCCTAAAAGAAGCGAACATGCAAAGAATCTAATTATCCATTCCGGAACATGTATGTATATGTGTATGCGGTTTCTCTGAGTAATCAATACTGACCTCACATGAAACGTCTTGCAAGTCACATCTTGGTATAAAGTACAAGTTTGGAGACGTATCTGTTATACCAAACTTCAAAACTTTATCCAAGTTATCATTTGCCTTACCAGAGGGCATTGGGTTAATTGAGGCTTTTGGGGTACCTTCTATAGGAAATTCTGGGAACCCAAGTCCCTATTATGATGATCGTACAGAAAAATAAAATCGGGCTTCTCCACTTGTTTTGATAAGCTACCCAAAAAACCGGTTCTTTTTTTTTTATCGTTTTGTACTTACACGTATTTTTTTTTCCATGTTAGTTCAGGGTCGCTTTTTTTATTTGTTTCTGTTATTTTTAACCTTATTTATATTTTTTTACGAAACAAGTTTATTAAAATGCTTTAAAAAAACATTGAATGCATGTATGTTATATTGAAAACTAAATTATTTTTAAGTACTTAAGGCATATAATCTTAAGCAGGATTTATATACAACCAATTTTTTTCTAAATACAGACTAACAGTCATTCAATTGTAAAGATAAGGCAATATTATCGGAAAATATAGTGATTTTCAAAATATAGATAGAGATATCTTCTTTAAAAAAATACAAAAAATTCTTTTATATATATTTAGCGTATTTATTCGTATCTAAGTTGCACTTCTTTTCCAATGATAATGCTACTGAAGAACCGGTGCGGCTTAGAATCGAAGGTGGAAAAATTCGTTGTATGTTGGAAATTGAACATGATACAGACGATTAGAGGAATTACGGGCTCACATACGTATTTAAAAGTTTTTAATACTGGTAAAATAAATTGATTATTCACTTCTTATTAGCTCTCATGTAATTTTTTTTTTTAATTTTGTAAATATCGGATATCGATAACATTCATTTTACACTATCTTTTATTTCTTCACAAAAATGTGTTAAGAATTTGGGGTGCGGCTTGGATTTGAATAAATATGGTATGTATAAATTTTTATAATTCTAATTATGTTGAGTAATTTTAAAAGATAAACTAATTTTCCGTCAAATTACATCTTTGCCGGAAAATTTACAATATATGTAACAGTATTAATTATTGATCTTCCTTAAGAAAAATATTCATTCGCGCGGCTTTGTTAAAATTTTCTATTTTATTGTTCACAAGATTCTGATAAATTAGCGACTTCTAAGATTGAATAATAATTCCTGTGTCGTTCGCTTTATATTATTTCTTAGTTTCCCTTTTGTAATGATTCAGATAAAAAAAAAGAATGTACATACATAGGCAATTTTTTCAGTCAAAGCAAAAAAGCTGTAGCTGCAATTTTTTTTCGGTTATCAACTACTGCCTGAAATTTCTAGACTAGTTAAATGTCTGTTTTTTTCACTCTCTTTGCTAATCTAACTATAAGGTGGGTTAAATTCTATTTGAATATGACATGACATTTATCACTCGATTTTTCTCGTTTCTTTTTTTTTTTTTAATATTCCTGCTTATATGTGAGTTTGTATCAAATTTCTATTTTTATTTTCTTAACTACAGAAAAAATAGGAGCATATGTTTCCTAAGTAAATTGCTTATTAGTTCAGTAATTGAATCGAAGATTTTGGTTCACTTCAATCCTAGTGTATTCAAAAGGATACATTAATAAAATTTATAAACCAAAGTGTATTTCTGAATCAGTTTAAAGAAACTTGAATTATTCTGAATATTTATACATTAAAACTATTCGTTAAAATCCTATATAAGAGCAATGGAAAAGTTATTTTTTGGGACATTCATAAGCGAAAATATGTCACAAATACAGATATTTCAAATAGTACCATTTTATCTTGAATAAAAATCTATCTCTTTCCTATTCTTTTCTCAGCAGTAAGACTCACAAATTTTATGTTTGACTATAGAAAGGTTACAGTCTCCCTGTGTCAAATTGGAATGTCGTATCGATTAAGCATTGCATTTAACGAAATAAAAAAGTTATTGATATTTAATCTGCATGACGGTGGG
Organism: Trichonephila inaurata madagascariensis; assembly: GCA_019973955.1. NCBI lineage: Eukaryota > Metazoa > Arthropoda > Arachnida > Araneae > Nephilidae > Trichonephila > Trichonephila inaurata. Next base: position 1,078,455 of record BMAV01015310.1, on the reverse strand, counting down.
TTTTTTTTTAAAGAAAAGGTTTCATTCTGTTCCATACAAATATCCTAGCATTTGTAAAAAGTTTTTAGAAAATCTAAAAATATGAGTTTTTTCCACTAAAAAAAGTTTTATATTATCCTAAGAAATATTTTATGTATATATAGATAGTGTGTGTGTGTGTTAGAGAGAGATAATGGGCATTTCATAATACAAGGACAAACGGTAGCAATAATATTTAGATATATTTATTTTTGCGCATCATTATTTTCAATACCCATCATATTTTCTTCTTAATTTTAGTTCTAATATAACAATACTAGCGATCTAGGCTCTTATGCTCAAACTGATGGAGATGAGAGTACCTGATACGACTGTTCGAAAAATCCAAGAACAGGCGAGTAGGAATTACTTTTTCCACCTTTTAACTGAGTGTCCCCCTCCCTTTTTTCTTAATTATTTTTTAACACAGTGGGGTCCCCCCCCCCTCCATGCTCGAAGAATTTAATAACAAGACCTATTCACTAACTCAAAAGCATTAAAAAATGCAACAAAAAATAAGATCTCTTAAAATGAATTATTTTTAACTGTTTTTGTTGTATAAAAATTAATTATAAAAACTTAATATTGTACTTATTCTCAAGAATTGGAGCTAAATATCATGTAAAAGTATTGTAAATCCTCACGTGCAATAATCCCATCAAATTATTGTAATATTCCTGACACCAATTACTTTATTTTAAGAGCTTTCAACTTCTTAAATCTATTGATTAATACAAGCTCTATGAATAATTAATACAACAAATATTTTAAAATTTCTTGTTTTTAAAAACTTTTCCAACTCAAAAATTGTTATTCTTATTGGTGATTTCTAAAAAAACAGTGAAAACCTTCATAAGAATTCCATCCCCAGTCTGGTCGTAGCAAACAGATTCGTAGCCTTTATTAATGTTCTAAAGACAACTGCACCGTATCGCAAGCAATAAATTTTGAGAACTGCTGGCAGAAACTACCTCAGTGGGGGAGAATTTGGTTTCTTTTTTTTTTATTTCTATCCAACGGCATAGTAAATAATTTACTGATAATGCAGGGTGTTTGCTTTAATTCTGACATCTACGATACGGTTGCTTAACTGCATCGGATCCTCTTACGCTTCAGCTTCGTATCTTTTATCACAGTTGTTTTTACCAAATGTCAAATTCGTTTCAACATTCTTTATCGCTAAGCTTTTTGGGTTTTTATCTGTTGTTTTCTATGAGCTGCTTGAAAATTTATCCCATAAATTTATATGTCCAAGTGCCTCTTTTTTGTGGGATAATGTGGAATGGAAACATTTTGATGGACCAGTATAGCTAGTCTGTAGGAATGTGAGATATGTTCCCAACGACTGAAATAAAGAAGAGTCTGATAAGTCTGAGGTCAAATCTGTCATTAATATCATAAAAAAACTTGTTTCGGGAAAGATGGTGGAAAATCGAGAATATTTTAAAATATCTGTCGACAAAATGTCAGTGAACATCGAACTTTATAATATACATTTTTTGTTTTGTTTAGTTTTTGTTTTTAAACAAGAAGCTCAAATATGTGATCCTTATGAAATTCACAAAAGCTTTCGTTAATGGGAAAATAATAAAAAATCGTGTCGGAAGTCACTGGAAGGTTTTTGGGGGATCACCAATACTTTATATTAGTTTCATACTTACAGACCTGAATATTGAGCTGGCATGTTTAGATCATTCTAAACATAATTAAAAAGTACAATGATCATGTTAGCGTATTCAGTTTAAGTATTTTATATGAATTCTGTAGACTTGTTATATATATACTAAAATACAGATTAAATTGAATCGTTTTGAAATTATAGATAACAAATATAAAAATAATTGTTTCAGCTATAAAATAAAGATGACATATTCTTTAACATCATAGTATGACTAAATCTTTCTAATTGCTGCTACTATATTCTAATTCTATATTCGAAAAAAGAGAATACTTAAATAATTTTGTTCAAAAAGAAGGGAAAGTCTATTAAATTCAGACTTTATAAAAACTCATCCATTACATACATAACTGTATTTTTAATTGTATCAGGAATTTTTTTTTCTCATTTTCTGTTTTTTCAACTATACTATATAGGATAGCTTTTTCTATTTCGTAAGAACGCAAATGTATTTTTCAATTGCAAATTTCCTGCACTTAATTTAAATATTTATGAGGGTTATTGCTATATTTGAAATCTTATTTGTGTACTTTTCTCTTGATACAAATCAGAAAAATGTTTAGCCATGAAACGAAGAATACAAAAATTGTGGGATTTTTAAATATTATTTAATTTGGGGGGGGGATTTCCTTATCCAGACCTCCTCCCCCATTTTATTACTTATTTATCCCCTCTCATTACCCTCTCTTATTATTACTCTTATTATAGCTTCTAGTTTGTGAGAAACAAAATGTAAAATTAATATTATAAGAAATACTTATTTTAGTTGATTTCCATATTTTTGTTGTTGTTGTTACTTAGTCGTCTGATCGACTGTAACATAAGATCAAGGCCCACGGAATTCATCGTGGCAAGGGGCTAGTAGTACGCCTGTCGTTAGCCGTAGCTTTGAGCACCATACAGGTGACAGTACTACTTTTTGGCTCAGTTCTACCCCAATTTAAGAGGAGATCACCTTGGAGGTGGGCAGAGGCCTCCCACCTCTCTTCCTTCCACCGACCTTACGAGATGACTTGCGGCTCGATGGCTATTTAGAGTACCCTTATGCCACAAAGGCACTATACATTTACAAATATTCGTGCCTTCTCCGATATTCGAACCCAGGCCCTGCAGCAAAGCAGTCAGAGTCACTAAACACTTATCCCATAATTCCTCCCCTTCCTCCTGATATTCTTATTCATCTGCATGTCACTATTTCATTGCGATGTGTGTGCCCTTGTGAAGGATATCTTTATTTATTTGGCTCTATAACAAATCATTATACCCTAAATTAGCAACGAAAACTGAAGCAGTGCAAATCCATAAATGTCTTGGGTTTTTTTCGAAGTATGCTGAGTTGAACACATATATGCCTTTCACAGTTTTGTATCTGATTATGATCGGCCCCCTCCTCTCGCAATCTGAACGGCTTTGAAATTCCTTCTGCACACATTTTCATATACCGATTTGTGACGTCTCTCGCGTCTTTCTGCTAACATAACTCCTATGTTCTTTGACAGCCACGATTAATGGCAAAACTTTTCCAACCCAATACCAAGAAGATAAACGAACATAATATGTAAATGAGATATACTATAAAAGGATAGAAGCTTTGATGATAAGATATAGCGCGGCAAGCTTAGAGATAGTTTAGTGTGGAATCATTCTGATCGTTAGTGTGGCAAATTTAAAGCTAGCTTAGTGTGGAATCTTGCAGATCAAGAGTTAGCAGTCCGATAGTTTTGGAAAGAATAGAAGTCCTAGATAAAGAAGTTGGAATCATCGTATATAAAATAAATTTATAGATATCGTTCTTTAGGTAAAGGAAGGAGATCTACAAAAGGTAATATTTGATATAAGTAATTAGATGAATCGTATTATTAACTATAATTAAGATAAAGGATCTAGTTGCGTGATCTGACTTAATACACGGTTTAATTGGGTGTTGACTCTCACTTTAAATATAGTTGTCAAATTAGAATTAAGTAATATAAGTTATTCTTAATAAAAGTTGTATTAAGAACTACTATGTCTCATCATTTTGATAATCCCACACCTCTAGCTTACGCGGAACCGGCACGACATGGTCATCACAGGATGGCTATGTCGCAGATTTAGTTCACTATATAAACATTTTTACAAATTGTCAGTTCTATTAACTATTCGTTTTTAATGCAAGAAGTTTTAATTTTGTAGCCATCTTTGAATGTGAATTGTATAATCTGAAAATTATTATAACTAATCTTAAATTTACAAATCTTTCTTTTAGCTCCACCCAATTGTCTCCAGTATTACACAGGGATCGAAGGGAAATTTTCCAGTTTCAACTATGTCCAAGAAGAATCATCTGTTGCTAGTGGTGGATATCTGAACAATCTCAACTATGCAATATGCTTTCGTAAGGAAGTTGGACGTTGTACTCAGACCTACACAGCAGAGAGCATCGACAACTTCGTTATTTTGAATTTGAATCCAAATAACTCTCCAACTGTTGGAGGTGGTGAAGCAGGTTTAGGCATTTCTGAATGTCCTGATGACTATTTAAGACTGGAAGGAGATCGTTATTGCGGCGCGAGACTTAATCCGTCGACTTCAGGAAGAAATCCAACAACAAATGAGCCAGTTACTGGTGAGATCTTTTTTCTCTCTCTCTCTCTCTTTATCCCTCACAAAAAATAACTTTGCAGAACTAGCAATATGCCTTTTGATATTATGCTTAATAATAAAAAGTGCTTTCTGAACAAAAAGTAGACTTCTAGTGAATAGCTTTAGGGAAAAAATACAAAGTGAAGCAACGACTTTAATACCACTATTATATTCAAATATTATATGGAACCTAATACCTAGCAATGCCATGAACTCTGATACAAAAATTTGAAGTCATCTGCAGTGGCAATTTTAAATGTCGTCATTGGAGATCATCTGTAATATATTCAAAAAATTGCAGTTTTTCGTATATGTTCTAAATCAATTAAAACCTTAACACTTTGAAGAGAAGTTTGCAGCAGATATTTCTGTGCATCAAAAAAGAAGATTCTATAGGGGATTTTTAAGGCTTTTAAACATTTGGACATCAAAAAAGGGGTGTTATTCATTTATTAATCCAATAAGAGATTTTCTGAGACCAACAACGTCGTTAACCGTAAAAATGTAGTCGTCCGCGTTCGGTGCTTCAAAGTTGTCAAAGAATTAATTCAATTCGGAAATTCGTTGTTAAAGCTTCCCAATTGCATGATGGAACTCAAATTAAAAATAAAATTATATTTAACATCTTTTAATTTTTTTCAGATAATTCAGCTGGACCTTTCATAGCCAGTTTCAAGACTGATTCTGCCAACAATGCTGGTGGCTTCAATTTACAATACAAGCAAAATCCTTGCAGTTAATTCGGAACAAGTGAAACATATTAACTTGAGTCTTTGAACTTTTGCTGTGTGTGTAGTAGAAAACACAAAACTCTATTCAAAGAAGTGCTGGAAACTTCTCATCATGAGTAGCTTTTGGTTTCTAAAATATCTGGGACTCAAATAATGAGGTACATACCTCTTCATTTCATTGTTTAAGCCATATCATAAAATGCGCTTTTGTACAATAAAACAGCTATATCTCGGAATGATTTCTTCAATAAAACAAATAATATATTTGATGGCTCTAATTCGTTCTACTTAATTAAGCCGTTTTAAGAGAAATATATCGAGTAAAAAATTTCACACATATGGAAATCAGGTAATAATTTTAACAATGTTTAAAAACAAACAAACAACAATTTTAGTAACAAAGTAACAAAATATGTTGTGTTAAATCGCATATACTTTATCTTTTTATTGTGATATTGAAATATATTTGAATTGAAAATGCTTGAATAATATAAATATTCTGATGTATGTTTGCTTTGCAAGAAAGTTATTAAATAGGCTTAAATCACGCATATATGTTTTTAAGGAATTAATTATTCATATTATGAAATTCTTGGAGTGTTTCCCCTGAAATATTACTTTGGCAAAATGAACGAGAAACTTTACTGATAAAAGTATCTAAAAGATCGATTTCCACTGGTACGAGTAGATGAAGGGCATCGTATTTGCTTTCTAAAATTAAATAAAAACAAAATTTTCATAAGCGTGAATGGAAATATATTATAGTTCCCACTTTTAAAAATTACTAAATTAAGTATTTAACTAATATAAGGCTAAATGAGCTAAACTCATTAAAATTTATTTAGTACTGACGAAAAAAACGCTTCGATTCATAAATACTGAAAATAATTTAAGAGTTATTAAGTTAAACGAAAAATTGATATGAGTCACACTTAGCCTAAAATCAAAAGTTGGATAAAAAAATTTCTGTAGTTTTTATTTTCATATTATATGTAGCTAAATGCATTTTAATAAATTGTTTGTTTGTTTTTTATCAAAAGGATATGCTACATTCTGTCATAGTTAATATCACATTATATCCAGAAATAAATAATAATATCATATTGTTTCCAGAAATAAATGATTAAAGTTACAACGCAAATAATGTCGTCAAGTTGCCATTCGATAAGTAGACTAAATACTTAAATATTACAGTTCAAAAAACTGCATATACACTGAAATAATATATGACGTGTGAAACTTGAGATATTTTTCCTTCTTCAATAATAAAGAACAATAACTGCATATGCAAGAAAAATCGAAAAATTTATTTATTATATGTAATGACTTTAAAATATGTACTAACTTTTTCTAATCTGAATGATACATATTTTTAACATTAATACATGAAAATAAAAAATAAAAAAAACTCAAAAAATCCCCTTACATTCCCGAAGAACAAGCAAACTGAGTGTACTTGAAGTTGAAACCTGAATCACTAGCAACAGGACTAGTAGTATGCTTGTCATCACTAACAAACGTCACAATCAAAGGTCCTGCATTTGCTGAAAAGAAAAAAAAGATAACGATTAGGATATATTAAAAAACATATTCAAAGCAATTGTAATAAGGTGTTAAGTTAAATTTGTTGCATTTTCACTCAACTTTAAATAAGAAAATGTTTTACTAATTACACGTAAAGGAATTCTCCTAAGCTTATGTTAATTAAAATAGTCATGATTAAAGCAACATGTGTTTTTGAACAGTGTTTTAAAAGCAATCTTATTAAATATACCTTATTTGATAAATTTTCAAGTGCACTAGTATATTTGTAACTTACTTTAATAAAAGTAGTATATATCTATGATATATAGATATAGTAGATATATGAACAGGTATAAAATTAAACTCAAAGACATACTTTTAAAACATAATATTTGTTTCTTTTTGTAAAGGGAAGTTGTTTCAAAATGCTTCATGCTAAGACTATTAATAAATAATAAATGGAAATAAACAAGTTAAAAGGCAAGACATTAAACCTGAAAGGAAAATCAAACTTCAATTAAAAATAACAATACAAAGGAATTAATAAAATTTATTAAAATTACATTGAAATCTTTACTGGAAGATGATTCGAAATTATATATAGAATAAATGAAAATATTCTTGAACAATACAAAAATTTATAAAACTGTAATTGTCGAATATACTATTTCAAAAGATCATAAACTTGTGTTAGACTTTTTTCCTGTTACTCAACAAAATTCGCAGAAATTATATAAAAACAAATATGTTTTCCACGTCCAAAAATGTTCCAAAAATATAAAATAAACAGAAAATACTTAAAATAGAGGGGTCGGAAACCTTGTAGCTGTGGTGTGCCAAAGCAATCGACCAATATGATGCAGGGAGCCGCACTGTAGGGAATATTTGAAACAATTCAATTCCCACAGAAATGCATGAAGAATTAGGGAATAGAGATCAAGAATACAGATTTAGAGAGTTTTATTAAATTATATTATTAATTATGCATCATATTTAAAGGTATTACATAAAAATAAATAACATAAAATATAAGTATTCTTTCAACATAAATAAAAATATATTTTTTGATGAGAAATTTGTCCACTCCACTTAATATCGCAGCATCAGGGGTATAATATGTGACTTTCAATATGTCACGTGATTCTGAATGTTCAGTTGTTAATATATTTCTTTGTGGACTCAAAATATTTTTCAAATGAGAAAAGCTTTGTTCACATAGATATATAAAACCAAGAAGGGATGCAATTTTCTTCAAACATTTAAATCTATCTAGCAATGACAGACAGCCATTTAAAATAGCTGTTGATTTATCGTTTCCTGGTTATTTTGTAATTCGGTAAATTTTGTTTTCCGTTATTATGAAGATGTCAATTCAAAATTATCAATTGCCATATACTCAAAAATTGACAAATTTGTAGAGTGGTGTAGAGTACCACTGAGAATTTACCTCGAGCCACATCTGGCACGAGGGTCGGAGGTTGCCGACGCCTGGCTTAAAGCATACACGAAAAAGAACATTTTGTTATTTTTACCTAGTTTGATCGCCTTTAATTCTTCTTTGGGTATTTTGCCGCATTTCCTAGATGTTCCAAAACTCAAATAATCGTTGGAGCAATTGATCGTGGAATTCCATACATTAACGTTGAAGTCCCCATCCGAAGTGAAAGTAGCACCACACATAGAAGCCTCTTTTCGAATGCATATGGCGTAATTCATATTCAAGAAATAAGTGTTTTCTTCGATGGATTTGATATTTCCATAATTGAAGGACTGGAATTGTCCCACTGCGCCCGTGAAATACTGAAGACAATGGGCTGGGGCTTGAAAAGAAAAGAAAATTATTTTTAATTTCCGGAATAAATATACTATACCAAAAAAAATGCGATAAATAAAGTGTGACTGCGAAACAAGATCATAAAATATAATCTAAAAATGAACATAAAGAAAAAAATAAAAATGGTGTTAAATATATTCTTTTACAAGAAGTAAGAAATTTTGATATTAAAGAAATAAACTTTGCTTAATGTGTTTCTTTATTTCTCTTTTATTTTTGTATGGTTTTATTTATTGACTGCAAAATGTGCAAAATGTATCAATTTAGTTTTATAGACTATACTTTTGCATTAACAAAATAAAGCATTAAGTACATAAATCACTGTAGAATTTCTCCTTGCTGACAGGAAATTGCATTAAAAAAACGAGAAGCACGTCCATGTACAAGCTTAAATTTAAAAAATAGTAATACATCCCAAAAATTTGACTTTTTATTTAGCTGAAAAATTTCTGGTTTTAATTGCTGAAATATTTAAGTGAATCACCTCAACATAACAAGAAAAGAACTCTTATATCACCTAACCAAAAATTATTGAAACAGTATTAAGGTTATTTTCCTAAATCAAAAATGATTTTGCATGTGTTATATTCCGCATTAAAGTTCATAAAATAATAAAAATTCAAATTGCGATCATAAACAGAAGTTGATGTAAATATCTTAGTTGATGTTTACTTTCCAAATGTAATGATACTTAAGGTTGCCCTCCCTATCAATATTATAAAAAAGAGTGATGAAATTATACATCACATCTGCCTCAGATTTCCTAATTTAAAAGAAAATTCTTTTGTTCTCTCAACATTAACCACACACAAACCTCAACATACTTCGAGTCAATTTACATGTGCTATTTCTAAGGTTTTGTCTCCAAATCTATGCACGCAATTTCAGTGTCAATCACGATTAAATGTGCAAAATAATATCGAAAATGTATTAAATCTTTGTGGTTTTCGAATAACCCTTGTTTTACCACTATGTTTTAAGGAACGTTAGTGCTTGACTGAGCTAATACAGTCATAAAATGTCAAAACTTTCTAAAACCAATTATAATAAATTAAACGCGGATGGTTATAGGAAATCGTTAACCGAAAGTAGTATATATTCAACTTAAACAGCAACACTACAAAGATTTTAAAACGAAGTAATGGACTTTTGGAATAAGTCTTGCACACATTTATGTTTACTCAATACAATGAAATTTAAAATGGATTTAAAATGTTACGTTATTTAAATGAAAATTATAGTTCTGCGTACTATTTACGACTTATTTTTTTCAATATATTTCATAGCTATATAGTATAATATACCTAATGCATTGCTTCCACATGGTATTTGGGTGACCCGAATCCTCCATTTTCTTTCTTCGCTTTCTCCAGATGTAGTAATTGTAATGCGAAAGGGTCCAGTACTACTTCCAACTTGTAGATACACTGACAGAAAAAAAAAAGGAATTTGCGATACATTTTTACTCTTTGAACATACAGTATTCATGAATAGGGCTTTTATGCACTGATTGTTCATTAATGTTGAATTTCGAAGCTACACTAGGACTATTGGTGACGGACCTCGCAATTCTGAACCAAGATCAAGTGACAAGGTTATGTATGCGGCTTGTATGAAATAACACGATGTCAATACTATCAACTTATAAAATGACAAAGTCAAACTGGAAAAATATAATGAACCATTTATTAAATTCAATTAATAATTAAGTTAATTCAAATATTTAATAATTAAGTTAAGATATTTTAAATTTGATCTTACTACATATGTGTACCAAAAAGCTTTTTTTTTTTTTGTTGTTATTGTAAGCAGACAATAAAAGGTAAAATTTAGGGAGGTTTGAATTTCTCTTAATTTTCTTAGTTTACAAAATTACAACCATAACGGATTAAATATTAAAATTATACTTTATGATTTACGAATTATGATGTAAGTGTTAAAACCCCCTTTTTTGTCTTACGAAAGTAGAGCTGTTTTACGCACACAAGTAAAAATTCACGCACGTAATTGCTTGTAACTCTTCGTGTTTCTTCCACTTATTTTTATTTGTTATATAAATAACGTCCACATACGTGAACAGAAAACTTGATTAAGAAAAATGTACAACGCTTACTGTATTCTAGTTACTGTCCTAAATTTAAATAAAAAAGTGAATATATATTATATATCTGTGTTTCATAAAATTTTTTAAAAATATTTAATCAAATGGATACATTTCCCACTTCTTATAATTGCGAAAACTTTTAAAATAACTATTCATTGAATTTCGTGAAAAAAAGATTCACTAAATGAATCCATGTACAATATTCTGCCATTCAATGAGAACAAAACGATAAAAATAATAAAAAAATGTAATAACCAACAGATTTAATAATATAAAAGCTCATCAATCGATTAATGTACCACTCCTTCATCGTAACGGAATAAAAGTAAAAAATCGATTTGTTTTTAAATCTTATAATGAACAAAGAGTAAATTAGGCATTTCCTAAATTGTTCTCCATTAATAAAATCAATCGCTGCACCTTCACCGTGTGTCCCCGCTTTCATTTAGTAGTGTCCACGATATTGTAATCTACCATGGTAATATCATCTCATTTTGTAACGTAACTAATAATGGGCTTCATGGTCTGCAAATTTCTTTTCCTTTTAGGTAATTGAGAAGGTAACTGGAGCATGTCACGCTATCAACCGTGAGGTCCTGTACAAGAATGATGTCTAGGACGGTATTTCGGTACTACACAATGTTTCTCAAAACGGATGACGCTAAGTCTGAA
>BMAV01015310.1:959494-1066869 GCA_019973955.1 Trichonephila inaurata madagascariensis | reverse complement strand
TTGGTTGCTGCTTAATAAGAGCGCGTTTTAAATTTGTGTTATGAAATTAATGTTAAATTACTAACACAGTTATTTTAACAAACTTTCATATTAGCGAATTATTTTTTTTAAAAAAGTTGATATATGCAATTTTAAAGGGTAAAAGAGCACAGCGATGGGGGGAGGGGGGATGAAGGGTGCACTTCTAATAAAATAATTTTTTTTATTTTTATACCTCCTTTTCAGAAGACATTAATGTTTGAAGTTTGAAACCCCGCAGTTCACATAAGCTTTCTTTTTATCTTGAAATTAAACAACGGAATTTGAAATTAATTTTAAAATATGAATTAAAGTGAGAAAAATCCCCCCCCCCCTACACACACACGAAATTTGTCTAACTACATCCCTGTAAAAGCATGACATAATCCCCAAAACATATTTATATCACATCACCATCAAATGCTTGTTGAAAATCATTTCCATTTGATTTGAAATAATTTTTAAAAAAAAAAATGCATTTAATGTATTTAAGATGTTTTGCAAATATTTTGACTACTCTAATTAACACTAATAAAAAGAAATTTAAAAAATTATTTCTAGTGGAAGTAATTTGATTGACTCCTCGAAATAAAAACTTTGAAATTAATATATTGTAATTTTTCTTATAAGAAATTATAATTTTAAAATAAATATATATATGAGCTGGGTTTTCAAAGCTCCTAAAATAACAGAAAGATATTTCACAGAGCATGCACAAAATTAATGCGTACTAATAATTAAAATTTTCTTGATTCTTAAAAATGTAAATACAAAAATTAACAAGAAATCACAAGAAATCTACATGGTTTCTTAAATATTATAATTAAAATATTAATTTATAAAACTAAAAAAATTAAGATAAATTTGTACATTTTTGAATTTTAATAAAGACTGAGAGGTGAATATACGCGCAAAATGAGCAAGTAAAATTGAGAAAAATGAAAGCATTTTATTTAAATTAGTTATTCAAAGGCTGTTTCATTTTTTTTTATTGTGATAAAAAAATATCTAAGAATATAATTACCTTTATGATCCCTTCGCATGTTTTTCGCCCCTCGTAACAGAAAATAAGTTTAATCGTAACTTTTGCTTAGGAAACGCAAAGTTTGTTGTATTACTTTTAAGTTTAATTTTAGAAGTAACATTTGTACTACTTCATAATCCATTTCAAACATAAATAAAGTTAGAAAAGCCTCAATTTGGCTCTATAATTACATACTAAAAATATGCATCTAAAGGCTTAATGATTTTGAATCTGTTTTAAAATTGAAAAATATCTTTAAACATCTTGCAAGATTCAACTATTTGCCTGCGTTCAACTGAGTTCTATAAATTTTCAAATTCCTTTAGCCATATTTTGTCAATTCTTGATGAGTATGACATCTAAACAGTAATTAATTTTTAAGTAATTCTTGTTTGAATTGCACATTTTGGAAATGCTATCCCGTTCTAAGTTTCACGAAATTTGCGCTGTGTTTTATAACATATATACTGTCATACATGATAGGTTCCCATAATGAAAACAAATTAAATTTAGCTGTTTGTAATAATTACTTACTGTGTTGCCCAGTATTAAGACCACAGATTACTGGAACTATGTTATTAAGGTCTTGTCCACTAATAGCCAGAAGATCAGTGGCACACATACCGGCTGTTGGACCAGTGACATAAAACTCTTCGAAATCTAATCTTAATTGACAAATTCTTGAAAACAACTTTGGCCTTAATGTAAAAGTGCAGACTCCACTGTTACTAGACCATGAATTAGGGTATCCGGGGCTTGTAAAATAGGTTAAATTAGCGCTAGATGTTGAATCACACGATGAGATATCTGAAAAAGAGAAAAATTATGTATTTAAGATTAAATTTAGGTTTGAAAATCATTAAATCAATTTTGATAAAATAAATGTCTTCATTCATGTAGCTCTGCCTAACACAAAATTTTAGATAGAAATTGCTGGTACATTCAATACAATATAAAGTGCTGTATTTTAATAATAATTGTGAGGATAAATCCTAATTTTCCAGATAAAAAGATCCCATTCCAGTAGTTCATGCTTGGAAAAAGTTAAGTAAATCTGAACAGCATGAGTATATTTTTTTCAACCTGTTTCGAATTAAACTCAAAAAGAAAGGCTTCTATAGATATTAGAGGTAACCACCAGCTCGCACATAGTATCGTGGTGAAAGTTCGGGCACTGCTATAAAATTTGACGACGGAAACAGAATAGACCAAACTGCTTTGGCACGTTTAACTTCCGGCCACTTAAGGTATGTCAGATTTTCATGTGGTAGTAAGAAGTTCACAATTTGTACAAAATACAATAGTACGTGTGAAACCACGCCTCACCATCTGTTCAGTTGTGTTGCCAAAACGCAAAACGAATTGTTCAAAAGGCCCGATGTAGTGCTGAGGGAGCTGAAGGCGAACAAACTCATGGATCTAATCCAGGTATACTCAACTTTTTTTCTCGCCTATCCACATACATATGACAACTATTTCACGCGAGCCTCAAAGTGAGAATTAAGAGGGGGAGGGACGCTATAAGATGAAGGAAATTTAAAATGCGGAAAATTGTTCAAACTATTAAAACTCATAATTTTGGATTTTATTACCAAGTTATGGGATAAATTCGATTTCCTTTCATCAGTGATCCCAAGCCCCTTGTTTACATTGTACTGTCATAAAATATAAAAAAGCTACCATGCATTTAAATTTTTTCTATTGACAAAGTCTCGATTATTTTTATTTCAAATATTAATTTATCAAGTGAAGGATAGCAGCGCAAAGAGTTTTTACTGAATTCCAGACTGAAATCAGTACTAATTGCTTAAAATTAGTTCAGACTTGCTTGTGCATTTTTGCTTCAAATTTATTCAAATGCTTTTTGATTTTACTAAAAAGAAATATCGGAACAAATAACTGAATTTATCAAAGAATACATCGGAAGCATTTAAGAAGCACTCTATCAATTTCTGTATCAATTCCTATGTTTATCCTTAACTATCTATGTTCAACAATATTATTAATATTTATAAGGTTTATTCAAATGAAACCTGGTCAGTGCGTCTATCATTGCATTACACGTAAGGTGGCACCACGTAACTGGTGGTATCGTGGCACCATCTATCGATAGAGATATTGATGCGTGTACGACGTTTGATGTTTCATAGCGACAGTGTGATTTCACGCTGAAGAGAAAGTTGGTCACACACATCATTGTCTACTACTGAACATGCAGGCGAGTAAGAATGAATAACGAGGAATGATTCGATTTTTAGCCGCAGAGGGAGTTGGAGGCCGTGAAACGTATCGACGAATGAAGGGTTTGTACGGTGAGTACAGTCTGTGTCGTTCAAGTGTTGTGGAATGGCACAAACGATTCATTGAGGGGTGCAAATTACTGGAAGACGATGATCGACCTTGACAGGCTCATCGTGTCATCACACTGAAAAAGATAGCGGAAGTGAATGCTTTAGTCTTGGACAACCATAGAATCACTAGGGACGAGATCCATCCGTTACTGGGTATTAGCATGGGCACCAGTCACTGCATAATGCATCAACACTTTAACTTTCGAAAAATTTGTGCCCACCAACTGACCGCCGAACAGCGCAATACTTGAATGACGCGGTCTTTGAGTCCTCTGCAACGTTATCCTGAGGATGAATACAGCTTTCTGTCGCAAATTGTCATTGGTGACGAAACATGGTGTCACCATTTTGAACCGGAAAGTAAGCGTCAGAGCAAGCAGTGGAAACGTGCTACTTCCCCACCTTCAAAAAAATCAAAAGCCTTGCACACCAGTTCTAGTAAGGCCCTGATGTCTCTTTTTTACCACAAGAGCCCCCTGCTTGTCGAGTTCCTCGAACCTAGAACCACCATCAATGCCTAGCGTTATCAAGCGACTTTACAGAACATTAGACGAATTATCAAATGGAAACGCCCAGGCATGTTGTCCAATGGCGTTATTCTCCTGCATTATAATGCCACCCATACACGGCCAATGCGGAGAAGACGATATTGCAGCAGTTTCGGTGGGAAACTCTAGAATATCTGCCATACAGTCCAGACTTTTCACCGTGAGATTTTCATGTTTTTGGACCTCTAAAACGAGCTATTCGTTGACATCGATTCAAAATGGATGACCAAGTGTGTGACTGGGTCCAGGCCTGGATCTGACAGAAGCCTACTAGCTTCTTCAAAGATGGAATTGGTCGACTATTGTTGCAATGGGATAAATGTGCCAACAGTTTAGGTGACTATTTTTGAGTATGTGTACTTTGTATAACTACATTTTTGAACTAATAAAATACTTTCATCTCGACTTGAAAGAGATTCTCAACAAAATAGCCACTGAAAGATTTGTGCTTAGTGGTATTGTGACGAGCAAAATTATATTTTTTAAATGTAACATTTTCTTGAAAAATCAAACAAGTTGTTGATCCATGTTTGTTTTCTCTGAAAAACAGTCTAGATCCAAGTCGTCTTGAAACAACATATATTCTTTAGATATTTTTCGCTTGAAAGACATAAGGGTTAGTTAAAAATTAGTTTCAGCTATAAAATGGTGCTTACTCCACTGTTATTTGTTAACACAACCCCTTACAGTTACAAAAGGAAAAAAAGTTATCTCACAATTACTACCAGTACGACATCGATGGCAAAATTTATACATTTGATTGCTTGATTGATAGAATTTTTAGCTTTTTAATGCATTGTTCTTAAATAATTGAGTTTGTTAGAGCAATGGTTCATTAAAAAACGTCCGGTGGGCCACAGGTTGAGTATTACTGATCTAATCTGATTCAGATTAGAAGAATAAGAAAGAAGAAGGTATTTTTTTTAAGATAATTATTCTATTTTTATCTTCAGAAATAAAACAATTTAACTTTACATGAATCTTACATTCCTGAAAAGCTTGACAACTGAAACTTGATAACTGAAAATTTTTCCAAGCATTCAAATATCATGACAGCAGTAAAAAACTCTTGCCACAGTAGGAAAAGTTTTCATTCCTCTTATTTCATGTTTTCAGGCATTCCACATTCCATTTTATGACTTATTTCCTCCATGAACTATTAAGCTTGTGACGTCTCTCGCGTCTTTCTGATTAACATAACTCCTATGTTCTTTGACGGCCACGATTAATGGCAAAACCTTTCCAACCCAATACCAAGAAGAGAAACGGATCGAATATGTAAATGAGATATACTATAAAAGGATAGCGCGGCAAACATAGAAATAGCAATAGCGATAGCATAATATAGCGTAGCAGGCTCAGAGATTGTAGTGTGGAATCAGTCTGATCAATAGCGTGACAAAGCTTAGTGTGGAATCTGGAGGATCAAGAATTAGCTACCTTGCGGATCAAGAATCTTCTTATATAAAGTTATAGATTATAATCTCTAGGTCAAGGGACCAGAACAGGAAAAGGTAATATTAGATATAAGTAATTAGATAACAGGATTATTTAGGATAATTGAGATAGAAGATCTAATTGCGTGATCTGACTTAAATACGTGATTTAATTTGGGCTCGACTCTCACTCTAATTAATTATTGTCAAAATTAGAATTTAAGTATTATAAGTTACTCTTAATAAAAGTGGTATTAAGAATTATGTCTCATCATTTTGATAATCCCACACCTCTAGCTTATGCGGAACCGGCAAGACATGGTCATCACAGGATGGCAATGTCTCAAGCTCATGGGTTTTTCTTAGTTTGAAGAAATTGAATGGATTCATACCTTTTTGGAAATAACATATCCGAAATCAAAAAGTTTTTTGATATTTCTTTTGATATTTTAAACTGTTGGCAACTTACCTTGAAATATTTCTCGATAAACTAATAAATTTATTGCTTCATTTGACTTCAATGCCCAGAAAATTGAAAATGCACAATTACA
The DNA here is from genome assembly GCA_019973955.1 of Trichonephila inaurata madagascariensis. NCBI lineage: Eukaryota > Metazoa > Arthropoda > Arachnida > Araneae > Nephilidae > Trichonephila > Trichonephila inaurata. Next base: position 1,060,941 of record BMAV01015310.1, on the reverse strand, counting down.
AATTCTCAAGATTTCCTCTCAAAATTCGAAAGGAAAAAAATTATCTTAAAAAATATTAAGGAAAATCCTTTATAAATTATCATTGGCCACCGAAAATATTGTTATAAAGTTATTAAAACGAGAAATAAACTTTTACCAAATAAAACAGAACAATATTTTTCTTACGACTAATCATAAAATTATCAAAAAAAAAAAAAAAAAATAATTAAATAATGTCGCACTATGCTGTTCATACGTCACGCAAGTATTCTAAGGACATAGATTGGAATTTTTAAGAAAATGTATCAACAACTGATGTTCCCTTTTCGATTAAGATGGGAAAATGAAAAAAATCTTAACATTTTTATTGGGATTATTGATATATATATTAACTCTGAGAGCACTTCATATAACTTTCAGAAGGTATCCGACTACACACGAAAACCTTTTTTTAAAAATTTGAGATCAGAGCATTTTTTGTGGCTCTTAAATTTGTTCATCAAATGGAAACATCAAGATGGAAAAGAATTGCAGATAATTTATAATGAAATACATAAATGCGGTTCGCTAGGATAATGTATTTTCGCAGATCTTTTTGAGGGGTTACTCATCGATCGTCTAAAAAGATATATTTTTGGGACGCTTTTAAAATTCCTCAATGTAAATGTTAAGGAAATAAAAGCATTTTATCAAGTTAATAGTGAACAAGAATTGTACTAACAGTTTAAGCTTGTTTTTTTAGAGTGCTAACTTTTAAAAAAGTCTCTCTCTTCTACTTACAAACACAACACACTCCAAGACCCCACGCACATGTTTCCACACCTCTGCCACCCCGTTTCATACAATCTTGGGCAGATAAACAGGAGCCAATCAAGCCAGATGAAGTTTGGCAATTATCTGCTGTTGATAATGGACTCATCAATTGTAAAATAGTTACTGAAAGAAAATATGAATATTGTATTGACAGTAACATTCATACATTAAGAGTATAGTGTTATAAATCGATAACTATTTCATTCAGGAATAGAACATAGAATGTGTTGCTTTAATTGTATCTGATGTGAAAAGAAATTTTCTTTTGTAATTAAAATTACAAAATTAATCGAATCTACTATTCTCCGGCTAAAAAAAGTTTTTATAAAAAACTGCGAAACTAAAACAGCTTTTGCTTACTTGTTACAGTTTGTACTTTAATTTACGAACTGAATTCAAAGAGCTGCTGTTTCTAGTAAAACGGAAAACAGCAACCGTCAACAAATGAATCAATATTTAGAAAGAATGAACCAAAAAATATATTTAAAAACTTGTGCAAAATGAATAAAAAAATAATTGTTTCGTAGATATGAAAAGCATAACAAGCTTACAACTTTTTAGATAACTCACACAAAAGCTGCAATGTAAATTATAACAAAAAAGATTACATAAAAAAATGAGGAAATAAGTTCCAAGTTCACAAATAAATTCATAAATTAAAATTATATTCATAAAATTAAAATAAAACTTTTGATTCCTTTAATAGCTAATCTATACAAAATATTTTCAGATATTTTTAAAGTGAGTCATTTGTGTTTCCAGTGGATCAATAAAGCATGAATATTACTTTACACTAATGCATGGAATAAGAAAGATAACATTAAAAATGCACCTTTCATTTTCTTTTTAAAAAAAGAAAGTAATTTCATTAAGTCAAAATCTTTGCTTTTTTTCTTAATGGGAAAAAAAAAGATGTAAAATCAGATTGTATTGCTTTGATAGTATAATTGTACTCGTACAATCTCTTGCGTGTTATAATGTAAAAATTATATATTTCAAAATTAATCCCAAATATGTCTTAATCATTCCATAGGACACAGAGCTTTTAATAAGCTTAAAACATAGTAATTTTTTTTTACTTTTATTTAAATAAAATTTTTTAATTAATTATTAGATAAATTTGTTAAATAAATATGATAAATTAAAACTGAACTTACTTCTAGGTCTTCTCCCGCTCGTATAATTTCTGACATCCCTTAAAGAAGTTTTGTTCTTTCTTAATAAAACGTCCTCTGTAGAATTCAGGCTTAGAGAAACTAATAAACAATTGTATGCTTCAAAAGTTTTATTCTTCAAATAATAACGTTAGAATTATTGAAATATTAAAAGTCAATATATATACTTTAAAGGAACTGGATGATATGTATAGAAAGATTTTTGTTTTTTGTATTGTGTATTCCATATTGAGAATCTTTCACTGTTTCCACATTTGAAGCGCCCTTTTACAGTTACTTTTACTTTCAATGCTTTAAGAACTATATTAAGGATAAAAACGATTTCACTTTTATAAATATATATTATTGATACATTTGATATGAATACCCGTGTTTAAACTTTTTATTGTATTACGCTTTATGTTTATATTTTAATGTAAATTTAATATCTTTGTTGCAGAAGTAATATAAGAAAATTAAATTTTTAAGAAATGCAATCCTTTGCTTTAAGATTTTATTGAAAAATGTACTATATATATAGAGAGAGAGAGAGATTTAGTGTTAATTTTCAGTTTTATTGTTAGTTAATCATAAATGAGTAAACTGATGGAATGTGTTTTTCTGTAGAGGATTTTTTTTTTAATTTTCTGATAGCAATTACTGTAATTCAGGTAGCAATGCTTAGTTTCTCTCATAGCTATTTTTCATTATAATGCGTCAGAAGTAAGCAAAGCATATACATAAAACTATTTTTATGTCGATACATTTTATTGGAAATGAAATAGATTTGCATTTTTTTAAAAAAAATAAGCACTATATTTGCTAAGATTTTGTGAGATAATTTAACTGATCAATAGACTGATTTAAAATAATCTTTATTATTTGTATCTTACTATCGGCTGTTACTACATATTTACTTTATTTTTAAACAGTCATTTCTGGAAATAAATTGCAGGGAAAAGTGACATTTCTGCCTTATAAAAGCAGTAAAAAATAACAAAACAAAACAAAAATAGAGAACTTCAAAACGATTAGAAGAAAAATTTTTTTTTCACTAAGAAGCATTAAAAGCAAAAACTCTTAACTGAAAATAATTTTCATAACACTAAAAACATTCAGAATTTCTAATTAAATTTTTATAAAACTGTTTTATTCGTTAGCCACTAATTAGAAGTTTACAGTATTTTATCATTACCATGATGTTGTATAATTTCACTCATGACACAAGGAATGCAAGGAATTATCTATGAAAATAATGTCGTACAAAGCATACTTACATCTTGATTTCCGAGCTGCAGTGTTATTTCTTGTCCCGTAAATAAATGTATTATTCCTCCTTTGAATGCAATTTGAATCTCTTATGCAGAAAGACGCACACAAAATCACACACAAAAAGCAAAATCTGATCATATGCAACATCACTATAATTTAAGCTAAAATCTATGGAGAATTTAAGCTATTAAAATGGTTTTAAGTACAATCTTAAAAAATCTACTTAAGTTAGAAAAATATTTTTAGCATAAAAGAGTTAAGCTTCATTAGCAATTCTGGAATACCTTGATGAGAACAAATGTTCACAACTAATGTGGTGAATGAGGAAGAGCAGAACTAAATAACTTATATACTTCTACTTATACCTTCCGTGTACTATATGTTCACCCATTTACCTGATTCAAGAAAAACATAGCCCCGTTATGGAAGTATCTTATCGTTTGAAAGTCCCTTGACCTCAGAATGAATAGAAAAGGAAGCTTCCAAGGCACCCAGTTAAACAAAAATGTGTAATGTAAATGGGGAAGTTTGCTGCATATAATGTCAATATTAGTATATCGCTTACTTAAAAAGCTTGCTCGCAGTTATCGACATGAAGACTCAGCTTCACCTATTTACTTAATGAAACATTTACTAGCGACGTCCTGTTTGAAATTCACGAGGAGTGTGACAGGAGCTTAAATTTGAAACGAAGTTTGGAAACCATAACCAACTCAATAATTTCAGTTTGCTTTAATGTACAGGCGTCCCTCCCCTAAAGTAAAAGCGTAAATAGTTTTACAGGCTTGTAAAACACGGTATCGATATTAAATGGTACAAAATTTGCGACTATTATAACACGGATTTGATACTGCATGGCACAAAACTTGAACCAATTTTTAAATAAATAAAATGATTTTTTTTTTTTTTTGTCGAAAAAGACCTTTTAGTAGTACGTAGTGAAAAATTTAAAAAGGAATTGCAAAGTTCTTTAGCTCCTTATAGAAAAATTCTGAAAGAATAGCAGGTGCAAAACAGACAGGTAATTGCAACTACGTCTGATTACTTTTGTAATGATGCAGAAATAACTACTTTTAACTTTTACTAGCAGAAATAATAACTTTAAGGGGAAGAAAATTGCTTAGCTGTAATTTCTGATGAGAGTAATGATGAAAGTTAATTTTGTGATCCTAATAAACCATTTCTACTTTTATCATGAAAATAATAATTATTCTATAAAAATATTTTTTGTTGTATTTTTAATTTCTGTATCCCATATTTTTGTTTTTGTTTAAAAACTTGAAATTAACTCACGTCTTCATTTGTATGTTTTTTCAATAAAACATACAAATTCAGCTATCATAAAATTTTGCACCTTAAAACTGGATTACGATAAAACACAGTACATATTGCCTTGATTTATATTATGTACACACATAATTAATTTAATAAATAAATAAAATAACAATGAAAATAAATAAACAAAAAAGTCTCGTATAACACAGTTTTGATATAGTACGGTACGAATTAGCCGTGTTATACGAGGGACGTATAACACGGCTAATTCGTGTAATTCCTACTATTAGTTCACAATCTCCCCATATATATATATATATATCTTGTTCAAGTTTTCAATCATTAATAAAATAATTTCTATTCATCTATTCAAGTTCAAATACATTTTTTTAAACTTGTAGTGAATGACACTTGATGCTAATGCAGTTTTTTCAAATATCAATTCTCTCTCTCATTAGTTAAATTTAATTAATAGATAAATAGTAACAAACGAAAATAATAGTCCAACACCGTATATAGAAAGGAAAATCACTTTCTATTTTACCATTTAATATTGTGATTCTGTCATAAGTATGTACATATTTATATTAATTGTAATTATTTAATAAAAAGTAAAATTTTCCTTGTTGACTTAAGAAGGAATTGACTTTAATTTTTATATATATATTTCTTGTTTCATTTGTTTTCCGAAAAGCTATATGGGCTTCTGAATTGCTGATCCACAAAGAAACGAATAAACAAGATAAAATACCGTATTTATGCGAATCTAAGCCACCATCGATTATTAGTCTCCCCAATTCTTAAAACGTTTTTCCGAATAAATAAAAAATAGTGTAAAATGTGATTTATCGCTATTCCTTTATTACGATACTAAAAAATTTTTAATGAGAACTAATAAGAAGTGAATAATTCATTTTAACAGCATTAAAAAATTATAAATACAAACACGAACCTGTAATTTCTGCAACACACACACACACAATTAGTATCATGTTCAATTTCCCCCATCCAACGAATTTTTCCTCCTTCGATTCTAAGCTTCATCCGATTTTCAGTAGCATTAACAGTGGGAAAAAATGCGGCTTAGATTCGAATAAATACGGTATTAATTATTAATATAAGAGACGGTAGGATTAAACGTAAATGAAATTAAAATACACCTCAAACGAATAAAACAGCAAGACAGGAAATAGAAAAAAAAATACTCTTCTTTAGTAATATACTTCCATTACTTACTACATTTATTAGCATACTTAATATATTTATTTACAACAACCTATTCACAAAGGAAAAAATTGAGGATAAGAAATAGCATTATTGAGGATAATGTTAGATGTAATACATTGAAAGGTATAAGGAATTTTTTCTGGATTACTAAGAGAACTTTAGCTATTAATCATCCAAGAACACCCAAGAGCAATTTTATACTTCTATAACTCTACATTGTTAAAGTTAACCCTATAGAATAAATTGCTGTATGCTTAGCATTCATTTATATTCATATAGATTCAGTGGCGTAAAAGAGAATATTAGGGCCCCCTGCAAACTCAAGTTTTGGACCCCAAGCCCAAATACGTACTTAGCGTCAATCAAGCTTTGGGCCCCTTAGAATCCCTGGGCTCCCCACAATAAGGGCTGTACGTTACGCCACTGTATAAATTTGGTTCTCTCAGATTATCAGTACCTCAATTGTTAATTATTGAACAACGTATTTTGAACATTCAATATTAAGGTACCAAACGCATCCGTCATTTGATATTACACTGCTGGCCACCGTAAATGCAACACCCTGAAGGAAGCATGCAAATAACATGAAATTTACAACATGCATTAGCGGAGGTGAGATATGCAAATGATTAGAATTTCAGCGCAGACACACATCACGCGCACCTGTGGCGCCACCGCAAAGCGCTATTTAAGGTTTGGAGATTTCGACGATTTCAAGTTTGGCAATTATGTTTTTCTTGTGGTTTTTTCAAAAAAGCGATCAGTTATGCCTCGTAGAAAACAGCGATCAGCTTTTGATCAAGTATCCGAGTTCGACAGAGGAAGGATAGTGGCCTACCGAGATTGTGGATTATCTTTCAGCGAAATCGGTAGTCGTGTTGAACGAAACCAAACAACTGTAATGCGGATATGTGACCGTTGGAAGCAGCAGGGTACGACGGACCGACGTGGTCGATCGCATCCACCTCAGTGCACCACTTCAAGTGAGGACAGGCCAATTGTGCGCATGGCAGTGACGGATCACTCAGTCACATCACGAACCATAGCACAGCACATTGAGTCTGTAACACATCATTCAGTGTCTGCGCGTACCATTCGACGCTGTTTACAGCAGAGTGGTCTGTCCGCAAGACGTCCATTGCTTGGTCTACCCTTGACGCAGAACCACTGACGTCTACGCCGCCAATGGTGGGATGAAAGAAGAATGTGGGCCGCAGAATGGACTGTAGTTGTCTTTACTGACGAGTCACGCTTCTGTCTGCAACACCACGATGGTCGGATTCGAGTCTGGAGACACCGTGCAGAGGATGCTGAACAGCTGCGTTATGCACCGCCACACTGGTCCTGCACCGGGTATTTTGGTATAGGACGGTACACATTGCCGGTACTTTAAACAGCCAGTGCTACCTCCAAGGTGTTGGAGCCAGTTGTCCTTCTTTACCTTCAGGGCTTGGCCACAGCCATATTTCAATAGGATAATGCGCGACCACACGTGTCACGCATTGTCCAAAGGTTCTTCGTCAATCACCAGATTCAATTGCTTCCCTGGCCGGCTTGCTCGCCGGATCTTTCGCCGATAGAAAACATGTGTTCCATGGTTGCTCAACGATTGACCCAGATTACACCCCCAGCTTCTACACCAGATCAACTTTGGCAACATGTGGAAGCTCCTTGGTCTGCTGTACCCCGAGAACACATCCAAAGTCTCTTTGAATCAATGCCGAGACGTGTGGCAGCGGTGATCTTCAACAATGGTGGCTACTCTGGCTACTGATTCTGGCAGGAGCCACACTTCACAGAAGTCTATAAATTTAATCATTTGATACTTAGTCAACATGTTATCTACAAAATATATTTTGTTGTGCTATCTCTTGTCTTTCTTGGTGTTGCATTTACGGTGGCCAGCAGTGTATTAATATTTCGTCACATAAATTTCTGAATAAAATAAATATGTTTAAAATGAGTTCTTGTTCATTTTCAAATTGTTTTTGGATGTTTTAACAGTAACGGGGAGCGATAATTCTGGGAGAGGAAAACTTTTTTTATTGATTATTTAAGTGTTTTAAGAAATTCTTATTCCATATGACTTTCTTGTCTTACACAGTTCAGATATTTTCATAATTCTCGTAAGATAATCGCAGAGCGTAGAAAATCAAAGAGGAGGGGGAGGTAGAAAATGCTTCAAAGCTATAAAAAGGCCTGAATCTTTTTAAAAAATTTTATCTGAGAATAAAATATATAAAAGAAAAGGGTAAATATATTTATATTCTTAACAATAACCTCTTATACTCATAAAATATGTTATATTATGAAGGATTATTATATATATCACAAGTAATATCTTTGTTATATTAGTTTCCAATTCCAAAAACAGATGTCGTTAAATGTGTCACACTAATGTCTATTTAAAGAAAGCATTGATATAATAATACATCCAAAGTTATTTTAAAACTGCAAATAACTAAATTTTATTAAGAAATATTTCACTAAGCACCACAATGAGAATAGACTGTGAACATTTATAACTTATAAAAGCAAACCTTATCTTACATTTGCAGTTATATATATATGATATCTTACAAGGATTACTATAGTATATCTATAGAAATAATTATCTAGGGCAGTATTTTACCCCTTGAACCCAATTATATAGTCAAAACTAGTCCACGGATTCCTTTTTAAACTGAAAACTTTCCTAAGGACCCCCAAGTGAAAAAGCTACGTAAATGCGTAGCATAAAAATTACAAATTTAAAAAACCATTTTATCGAAGAATTATTTATTGAAATTATAACTTTTGCTTAAAATAAAATTGAAAAAATTACTGTCTTGGATGGACTTGATGAGATGTTATGAGTGTATTTATGTCTGTCTCAATGTTTGTGAGTAGCAACCGTTAATCCCCACGAGCACTAGTTTTCAGTTGGTTTCGTTTTTTGTGTGATAAGGCTTTTACGGCACTGAATCCACGTTCTACCATATTGGAAGATGGGAAAGTAGTCAACAACTTCTGTACAATAACTCATAATACAGGATATAAAATTTGAATCAGTTTTTGTAACCAGAATGTGTGGTATCCTTGTTCAAACATTGGTTTAAGTCCCTCGTTTGTAGATATTTCAATAAGATGCTCCTGTATTAATATGGATTCATTTGTGTTTGGGATCTGAGTTAGTTCACACACAAAAAGGTTCAACGCCCAGTCGGGAATATCCAAGTAAATTATTGTTATTTATTTAAATTTCTATAAAAATAAAAAGGGATCAATTTTTTAAAAAATTTATATTAAACCTTGCGCGGACCCCTGACATTGTTCAGACCCCCAAATCAATTTTAATTTTCCATAGACCTCTGAATAACATCGGGGACCCCTGGGGATTCGTAGGGACCACTTTGGGAACAACTGATCTAGAGGATAAATTCAATAACAGGTAATAATCAAGACCAGATCGTGAATACCTCAACAATTGTTAAATTGACTTATGAGAAGCCAGAAAAAACTTAAATAAATTTAAAAATAGCTCTGGGTATAAACAATTTTATGAATCAGTATTATTAGTTCTATTAGTTCTATACACCCAGCGTCTATATAGATCAAAATATTTTTATAGAAATAGTAAAATATGAGTAATTTAATGGGAAAAAGTACATTTGATGTTCTTCATTCAATAAGAAACGTTATAAGTTTAATAAAAAATCTTATAAGTATCAGGGTTTGTTTTAAAAACTAAAAAAAGACTAAAAATTGACTTCTATAATGTCCTTAAAAAACATCAAATTATAAAAAATGACAGTAAATGACAAAAATGCATTAATAAATATGCATTTTTCCAAGACCATACATATACACACACACGAATAGTAATCAATATTTATGAATAAGTTAGCGATTTCTATGTTGCCTCTTTTAAATGATGACATAGTCACTATCCTGATCCTAATAATTACTCTATGTCAATTTTTTTTGAAGGGAAAAAAAAACTTCGCACCATTAAATTTGTTGTACTTCCTTTACATGACTGATGTATTTTGAAGTTTTTTTCTCAGTGTCTTACATTTGCTCGTGAAATTTCAAGTAACCATCCAAACTAATGAAGGCTCATTGGAACAATTACTCAAATAAAATAAATGCAATTTTTAGGCAAAATTTTCTCAACAAAAAAAACGGAGCATACGGAATTGACTACAACTGAAAAAAGAAAGAATTACTCAGCTTCCAAGTCATAAGTGATTGGTATTTGGCAGGGAGAAAAAAAGAAAATATTCATAATCAATTTTGGTGTATTAAATGGACCAATAATAATCATCTCACCCAATTATTTAATCTTTGTAGAGCCAGTTTATCCATTGGGCGCTTTGGGGGTGCACCCAGGGGCCCGGGGAGCCCGGATAAGCTGGACTTAATCAGGATTTCTGGTAATAAATTTCGATCCGCCAGTGCTAAAGAGGCTTGTAAATATTTTGCATCCAGGTCTCGAAATTAGCTTCAATCGGCACTGAATCTTTGACTCAAATATTCCATGTGTTTAAATAGAAATTTCAAAAGCAATTCTAAAATTTTTTTATGCATTTACAAGAAAAACATATTTAACTCAATTAACTTCTCTCTGTATCGTTTTATTAGAATTTATCTATACGAAGGACACACGAATAAGTTAAAAATTAGTTCCTGAATAAAACTCATGATGACTAGTATGTCATATCGCACACCCAACAAATATATGTATTACCGTATAATCCGGCGTATAACTCGCACTTTTAACACAAAAAGTAAGATCAAAATTTACGTGTGTGCGTTATACGCCGGGTACAAAAATGAGAGCTTTAAAAATAAGAAAATAAAAAGAGATGAGTAAAAAGATAATTAGACTTCTACATATATCGAAATCCGTTTATTTTAAAGAAATGGCATACCTTATGAACTTCACACACACACAAGAATAGAACTTCTAGAAGTAAACTATTTTTTCAAAAGCTTGGGATAATACTTCGAATAAATTACTTAAAAATGTAAGAGCATTGCATACGTACATTACATGTTTCTTCGTAAAAAAAGTGGGTGCGCGTTTAACCCTTTATCTACCGCATTATGATTTACTGCAGTTTTTTCATGCAATATTTTTTTTTGAATCATTTCATTGAAAATTAAGGGATATACATAAATAAAATACTCAACTTCGGGAAATTTAATCCGTTAGAGCTAATTAATTAATTACAGATAATCAACTGTAAAATTAATTATATACACTATTTACTTAAAATAAATAGTCAAATCGTTTCATAAGATCTTTATTAACATACAAAAAAGTAAGACACTTACCTTTTGACAGTAACTATTTTTTCGGAACAAAAATGACAATCTTCGCAATCCGCTGAAAACGCTATTTCTGCTATAAAACTATTCGCCTTCCCTGCTAAAATACTCATCATAGAACCCATGCTGCCATATATCTTGGAAGAGTGGATTTAAAAGAATATTCCTGCCAAGTATCGTCAGAGTATTCGTAAAAATGGCTGTTCTATATAATTTTAAAGTGAGTGTGGTACTTACAGAGTAGATGAAGAGAGAGGTATAGAAGAGGTAGGCAGATGAAGGGTTAACGGCGAATATGCCTCAAAATTAAAAAATACAGCTTGAAAGTATAGGTGCGAGTTATAAGCCGGATTTTACGGTACTTTAAATTTCTACTCAACTAACTTTTGTCAGATACATCAGACGTTTGAATTACTTTCAAAAACCTCAGTCAAAAATAATTCTTTCTCTTATATATAAAGAAAAGGACTTTATATTCCTTATAATAAATTAATAATTACGTCAGAAGTATGGGTGGGATACGTTGAGAGAGAGATTTTATACTTGTGTGAAAGAGAAAGGAAAACTTAACTTGGTTCTAAAATATTATTATATGTTGTAACATTTTTTTTGTATTATCTGAAAAATTTCATTAACATTCATTAAGGTATCTGACTACGTTCGGAACCGTGATTTTAAAAAAGTGCATAAATGGATAATTTCCATGATATTTAGTGTCACTTAAATTAGAATACACGTATAAAATTGTTTTAAGGGCATTTTGAAAAAAAAAAATTATTTAACTACAATATTTCGGCAAATAATTAACTTAGAATAATCTTTTTTTTCAAAAGGTTCTCGATTTGTGAAAAATGCTTCTATTATAATAATACACTGGTGTGCAAAACTTAAGCAACAATGTAAACATTTAGCAGATAGCCATGAAATTGCAGAAAAGGAGGTCTGGAGATCAGTAGAGGGAACATGTAAGTCAGTAGAAACGTCATGCGTATGCAAATATCAGGAACAAAACGTCAGAAGCGATGTGAGCGTACGCAAAACGCGTGACGCTGCTCAACAGTAGAATGAAATGAAGGACGGAGACGCAATTCACCATATTCTCTGCAAGTGCCAGTGAGTCAGTTCGTGAAATATGGCTAGAAGAAATCACCTGGACGACTTCACACGTGGAAGAATGATCGGAAAGCTGGAGGAGGGGTGTACTGTCACCAGTGTAGCTGCAGAGTTCGGAATCAACAAAAGTGTCGTTTCGCGCGCTTGGAAAGCGTTCCAAACCACAGGTACAGCTGTTAGAAAGGTTGGTGTGGCCGCCCGAGGACGACAACTGCAGGGGATGACCGATATATCATCCTGCAGGCGAAAAAAGATCGACAGAAGTCAGCAAGCGCCATTGTTCAGAAACTCTGTACAGCAACAGGTCGACAAGTGTAGCGGTTTACTGTGGCCTGACGCCTTCACAAAGGGGGCCTGTTCACCCGCCGTCCTGAACGCTGCCTCCCGTTGAAAGATGGCCACTGAAGCCACCGTTTACAGTGGGACAGAGAGCACAAAAACTGGACAACTGATCGATGGAGTCGTGTTCTCTTTACGGATGAGAGTCGGTTCAGTACCAGAAGCGATTCTCAACGCGTTTTGATTTGGAGAGAGATCGGGACCCGGTTTTATCCCAGTAACATCAAGGAAAGACATCATTACGGTGGTCCTGGAGTTCTTGTCTGGGTTGGTATTATGCTGAACTGCGGAACTGAGCTTCACATTTTCGACAGAGGGTCTGTAACCGGGGATCGCTATTGTGAGGAGGTACTTCTTCCCCATATGCATCTTTTCTGAAGTGCCATTGGCCCAGACTTCATTTTTATGGATGACAATGCACGGCCACATCGCACTCTTGCTGTTGAGGAGCTGCTGGAAAGTGAAGATATCACTCGAATGGATTGGCCAGCGTGCTCCAGATTTAAATCCCATCGAATATGTGTGGGATGCTTTGGGAGACGTATTGCCACACGCTACATCATCCGAGAACAACCAACAACTCAAGCAGATGTTGATTGAGGAATGGGCACTCCTACCTCAAGAAATGTTGCACCAGCTGGTTCTGAGTATGTGGAGACGGTGCGAAGCAACCATTGTAGTAAGGGGAGGGCATATACCATATTAAGGAACATCTGCTTGTTGTTCTTCCTGTTGGATAGACAATCACGAGTCACGATACTATGCCTTCAATAAAGCTTGTTTTTGTTTGATTCCATACCGTATGCGTTTTATTCCTTTTTCAGCGCCGATGCTTTCGACATCCTTTACGTACATAATACTCTCCCTCATTTCAGAATTTCATGTCTCTCAGATGATTTTTCGTGAAGTTATGGCAATAAACCCACCTGTTGCTTAAGTTTTGCACACCAGTGTATTTTGCCTATATATAGCTCAGACCTCTGTACAGCGGCTCAACTATGATTTTTGAAAAATTCACATTATTTTTAGAGTTACAACCCATTGAAATAATTATCGGCGTTTTTTCTTAAAATTTCTCACCTCTGTTGTCGTAAAACATGGATAAACCCACTTCTAAGTTATATATTTCAAAAATTCTGGTTGAGCCTCTGTACAGAGGTCTGAGCTATATGCAGGCAAAATATTATTGTAATAGAAGCATTTTTCACTAAAGAAGAATATTTTGAAAATGGGTCATTCTATGTTCATTTTTTGTCAAAATATTGTACTTAAATAATTTTTTATTGTAATACTGTTCTTAGAACAATTTTGTATACCTTTTCTAATCTAAGTGACACTAAATATCATAAATATTATCCATTTATACGCTTTTGCAAAATCACGGTTCCGAACGTAGTCGGATACCTTAATAATCAAGTAAGATCTGGGCATTTTTTCAGTGCATTGTAGTGATAATAGCTTATTTTCATTGTAGTAAAATTAACTTTCTTCTGAGAAATGCGTATATCCTACTTTTTGAAAAGTGAATCGGAATACGACTATGAAAATTTTCTGTTTGTAAATCTCATAACATTATTCTCTTAAACTCTTACAGTAACTAAAACATGAAGATAGAAAAATAAAACAATCACCAATTTTTCATAAAAATTTGTATCTTATAGGAAAGGCTTCCTGTAAAACTAATATCAATTTTATTACTCAACAGTTTCTCTCGGGGATCATAGACCCAAAACATTCCTTAAGTGTTCTTTCGATGTAAAGAGAAATTTTCTGATTTAAAACTTAATATTCATTTTTAAATTATACTCACAAGTCTTAGTGTATATTTTGATGTTGGTAAGTCAATACATTTCAAACTTCACAGTCGATATTTTGCAACATAATCGCAATCTTAACTGTAGCGCTTTGCAGAGAAAATGAAAGTTTACGACACTCTTCGATTGTTTTACTATTGAAGGTTTTTCGGCCGTGTTGTAAACGAACTGCGCTCCAGTGAATGACGTTTAAGAACTGTTATTTGTGTATAGTGTCAGGATATATAACGAAGTACATATTAAGGCATTTAATATTAATCGTTATTTAATGTTAAATCGATAAAACGGCTTAATCATTTTTCTTTTTAGAATTGTAAGGAAATAATGGCTGATGAAAAGAGTACCGATGACAAATCGAACTCGCCAAACGAAGTTGACTATAATTCTGTTGATGAAGATGGTAGTCTTCGAATAAAAATTATCTGCCTTGGAGACAGTGCCGTTGGTAAATCGAAGTAAGTTAAGAGGTTGTGCAATTATCTACATCTTATTTTTATAAACTTGGGATTGTGTAAATATTTATGGCATTCAGTACTAAAAATTGAGGTATCAAAGAACAGTGGAGTGCAAAAATGTGAAGATCCTTAAATACAAGTATAAATTTAATTGGAAGTTATTTAAGTTTTAATGTTTCTTTTTGATAATTTTTAAGTAATTTCTTCATTTTGTTTCATGTAGCATTGAAAAAGTGTATGTGAAAAATAACAGTTTAGCATGAATTTAAAACTAGAATATCAAAATTATCTTGCTGAAGTTTGGAGATCCAGTGGGAAAGGCAGTTAAAAGCTCAGGAAAAGTCTTTGAAACAATTATGTATATATAATCAAGTTTTATTTATTTATGCAGTTATTGGTTCATATATTCTCTGGCTCCTCTTGCTGTAGTATTTTTCTATTCTTGGTCTGAGGCTAATTTTACCTGAACCATTGGTGGAAAGCCCTGTTTGCTTAATTATGAAATTTTGTTTATAATTTGTGTAAATAGTATGAAATCATGGAAGGAACATGGTATATAAAAAATGCTAATTCTCTCTAAGTTCGAAAACAATATTTTGAGACAGTCAAAATTTTTTTCATTTTCTTGTGTTTAGTCTTAGGCATTTTAGAAAGAAAGTTTAAAAACATAAATATTTCAAGATTAATTATGCTTCAATACACAAATAAATATATTCTCAAACATTTCTGCTTCCCAGCTGTATAGTCAATTATTAAATTCTTCAATTGGAATAGTACGATATTCTATTTCTTAGTATTCCTGTGTATTATAACATAAATCCTCTTTCTTTCTTTGCTTGAATTTTTACAAATAAAATAAGCCCTTGAAAAATGTAATAAATGAGGAAATTTTATGAATGTTTCTTAATTTCCATTATTATATTTTAGGTAAAGTTCTTTTCTTCTCTGATGTGCTTTCAATTTATGTAGGAATTTTATTATTAATTACAATATGAATGAAAGAAGGCCCAGTGGTCGAGTGGTAGCGTATCGCACTTCCACACCAAAGGTCCAGGTTTTATTTCTGGCTGGGCTAGGTCGACTCAGCCTTTCATCGCTACTGCTGCGGGTTGATAAATGAGTACCAAGCTTGCTTGGAGATTTAAACACTGAGGGTCTTGCTTCAGACTGACCACCTGATCAGGACATCTGCTCATGTACCTCAGCGCCCAATGGTCGTGAACACTGAGATGGGCACAGTAGGCCCTGGCCATTATCTGCTATTGTGCCACTGAGTTTGAGTATAAAAATGAAAAATAATTTATTCTTGTTCATTTGACATGATTTTATATGTAAAGATAGTAATATTTACAATATATTCATTAGTAAATGGTACTAAATTTAATAGACGGCTCCATTTAATGTTTTGGTGTTGACTATTGTAAAGAAAGTTTTCTCCATTA
Source organism: Trichonephila inaurata madagascariensis (assembly GCA_019973955.1). Lineage (NCBI taxonomy): Eukaryota > Metazoa > Arthropoda > Arachnida > Araneae > Nephilidae > Trichonephila > Trichonephila inaurata. The sequence goes on along the minus strand of BMAV01015310.1, from coordinate 1,044,745 downwards.
ATAAAATAATGAGATGATTTAAATAATAACCTGTTACAGTGTATGCTTCCTATTTTATATATTAATTTTCTTTCTTCTTTCCTAGACTTGTCGAAAGATTTCTTTTGGATGGATAGTATCCTTTAAATTATAAATATGATGTGTGTATATTTAACTATAAGAACCTTATTTTTAGTTTAAGTTTCATTAGCATTTAAGTGTCCATATATTTACAATAAATATGTGAGTAGCCCACAATGTCTTTTTTTATTTGTATACTGAAAATATATATTTTTTAAAACTGTATGAACTTTTTAAGGAGAATTTTTAAAGTCATAATTCTTCTGTTGAATTCGTACATAAGTTTTATATAGTACAGTGTTATTAATTTTAGATAATTTTTTGATTGATTTTAATTACTGTTTCCCTTTCAAGGTTTTAATGTTTTTTGTAAAATTTTATTTCACTCAAGTTTTTATTCCTTGAAATTTTACAATAAATGTTTTGCCTATGTCTTATTTTCTTTAAAAACCATCTTTTATTATCTTTGTCATTTTTTTTTACCGGAATGTTTTCTAATGTAACTTTACTTATATAAGTTTATACTGCTGGCTGTTTAAATTACAACCCAGGAAGGAAAAAAATTTCTTTATGAAGGGAATGCTGTTGGGTATTGGTTTCTTTTTTTTGGAAATTTTTTGGTTCAACTTGGACGGAAATGGTTAAATTTTTCTAGGAAGGAATTTTGGGAAAAAAAGGGGTATTTTTAAAAAAGATTTTTTGATATCAAAAAAAATTTGAATAAGGGTTTCCGGGAATGTTTTTTGGTGTGATTTAAAAGGGTGCAAAAAGGGAATCGCAGGGGGGGAAAAATTCACAAGGAATACATAGAGTTACCCTCCCCCTCCCTTTTGGGGAACAAGGTATGTTTTTTTTTTTAAGAGATAAAATATTAATTTTTAACCAAATAAACTTGTTTAATTTAAAAAACATCCCTTTGTTCCCCTTTGGGGGGAGGAGGATGTAACCCAAATGGGTTGTTTTAGTAAATTTACTTTTTTGCTGATTCCCCCCCATTTTTTTAAAGTGCCCAAAATTTGCGCTCTTTCATGAATTTAATTGAGGGGGGGGGGGAATAAAAAAAATTTTTTTGGGGGGCCAAAGCCCCTTTTGTTTACCCAAAACCCCCCTTCCTTAAGTTTTAACTTTTCCTTTCAACAAGGGTTGAAAAAATTAAAATTTGTGAGGAATTTGGTCTTATGAAGTGCCTGAAATTGGTATCTTTGGCAGCTAATTTTGCTTTAACCTAATTAGGGATCGAGTCAAACTAGGCTTGGATGACATATACAGGCAAGTCATTCCATGCCGTTTCAAGTCTACCACTTTTCATCAATCATAGTGGCTGGAAAACAGTGGCAGGCCCAGTCTCTCAGCAACCTGTGACCCAGATATTTTTAATTGATGAGAGATCTGGAGGACTTGCTAGCCAGGGCAACAGATAAACACCCTATCACACCTGGACACATTTGTTCTCTTCAGTGCCTTCAAACACAGATATGTCCTTGTGTCTGTATACAATACCTGGACTGTCTGAAAAAATGATGGTGCTATTCCTGTATCCAGTTTTGTCATTGAGCACCACTGTTGCACACATCTCTATGTTGCAGTGTTGAGGAAAGCTAAAATAATAAGCATTAATGAATAGTATAACATTATACTATACACATTTCAGAATAAATGAATTTGGCATAAAAAATTGAGACTTTTCTGATATATAATACTATGTAAAAGAAGGAAAGAGATAAAAATGAAACATCTGTTCAGATCATAACTTTTTCTAATTTTTAGTCTGAAAATAATAGATTGTTAAATAAGAATATTTGTATGCATTTTTTCCCTTCCTTTCTTGGGTACCATAGTCAATTATTTTCCTTTTTAATTTTTAATTATTAACGTAAAATTATATATATGTGTGTCAACTGAGGTTAGTTTTTTTTTTTTATTATTTTTTTTATGTATATGTAATGCATTGTTTAATTTTTAAAATTTTCAATGTTAATTAATGGAATGTTTGAGCAAAGAGTTTTTAGATAAAATTTATGAGTATTTTGTCTTAAAAATTTTCTTTTGTCTTTTAAGACAACTTTTTACAGTAATGAGCTTTTAATGATTTAGTATGAAATTGCTTGTTTATTTTTATCAGTTCTCAATCTTTCAATTTGTATTTTTAATGAAACTGAAAATTTGTAGAATTTCTTATCTTGATGCACATATTTTCATTACTGCATTACTTTAAGGTAATATATGAAAGTCAGTGTCAACAGATATATCATAAGAGATTGTTAAATTTGTTGTTCAATATTACAATTTTTTTTAATATTAAATTTGAAAAGTAAAATATATTGTTTTTAAATGTTTTATGTTCTGCACATGTGTACAAGTAGTAAATATGTACGGTTTCTAACTTGTAACTTATCACAATAAAAAGTATTAATTTTTATAAAATGTAAGACTTTAAGCAATTTAAATTGGGTGAGAAATTTTTTCATGAAAATTTTAAAACATTTAAATTCAAAACAGTGTTTATAAGATGATAAATCCATATCAATCATTACAATTATTTGACACAAAAATTTAAAATAAGAATATAATGCTTTGATTTTTTCAAATATTAATGCATGTATAATTATTATGTATCTCATGTGTATTTACTCTGAAACTTTCATAAAGTGTATCAACTGAACCTTCCATTTTTTCTTTTTAAGGTTCATCTTATTCTATGTATGGAATAAAAAACTTTTTAGTAACTCTATAATTATATTCCTTTTGTTATTAATAAAAACTTATGTTCTCGTATTTGCTTACTTTTGTTCAAGTTTTTTTCATTATATTGTTTATTACATATAAATGTATAGAATAAGAGAATAATTCTTGTTACATTTTTTATAAGGTTTAAGCATTTCTGAATTTTTCTTAATAAGTAGTAAACCACACTCTCTTTCAACATATGCTCTAACTATGTTTCGTCACAAAACTAAAGTGGATGATGAATGTGTGCTAGTAGGTAAGATTGCTTAGTTTTTGTTTCTTTTAATCAAAAATTTTCATGGTATTCTTTAGAGTATTCTATCCTAGAATTTTAAACTATTGAGATATTTTCTTTTAATATTTCGAAACATTTAATGAACTCTTAGGATTTTAAACCTAATGGGTTTACACATATAAAATCCCCCTCACGCTTTACTTTTTAAAATTTACAAAGATAAATTATCTTATTCATTTTCTGTATTTTTTGCGGATTGCTTATATGCTGCTGAAATATGTGTGAACATGAGTTTATGCAATTTAAGAATTTGGTTTTGTGTTTTAACAAAATTAATTTAGTTTTTGTTTAATTTATTTCTCTCTCTCTTTGAAAAACAAAGTAGTGGTCTCGCAAATATTTTTATTTAATCTTTTATTGAAATGCATTAATTTGATTACATTATCACCAAAATGTAGTTAACATTTTTATAAGAAGATATATAATTTACTCTTTTTTTTTTTAAACCCCAAATTTATTTATCTCATGGTTGGTGGTGTGGTTGGTTTATCATGGCCTTCTGCATCCAAGTTTGTGGGTTTGACCTTGACCCAAGTCAGTGGATTTTCATGATGCAGAAAATCAACTGCAACCATGTTGTTTATTTCACATGTAAAAAAATCTAAAGTGTCGGGGGTTGCATGCTCCCCCAAAAAATTTAATCCAAGAACAGGTTTTCTTGTCGGGGGTTGGTTTCCTAGGGGAAATTTAAAAAAAACCTGTGGTGATTGGTATCCGCCTCTATGATTCTGCAATGAAAAGAGATACCAGCTTCCAAGGAATGTACTAGGTCTGCAGTGGTAAAACTCCACAATCTGCAACCCATTAGAAATAAAAATAAATGTTTGTATCTTAAAGAAACATTCTTTGATTTTAACAAAAAAAGAATAATGAAAAAATTTAAAAAAGTATCTTCATACCATTTTCGCCCGTAGTGATGGGAATTTTTTTAAAGGGATCCACGGCAAAATTGCCATTCTCTTATGGGGGTTTCCCAAAGGGCCCCCATATTTTTTATTTTTCTTTTTTGGGGGAACAAAAACAGTAAAAAATTAATTATTGAATAAATAGTTAACATTAATTAATAAAACTAATAATAACAAATATATTATTCAATTTGGCATACTATATACACAGGATTATAATTATTTGGGGGGAAAAAATCAAGGGCTGTGGAGAGGATCAGGACCCGGGTACCCCTCTTGTATGCGCCTCTGTTTACAGCAGTATTTAGCTTGTGGAAATCCTCATGAACCTTTTTATTAAATTTATTGTCAATTGTTTCTATTGATATCTTTTCCTGTAAGAATTTGAAATAAAATTTATTTGCAGAAATTTTCCTGAAGTCCATGAACAGAGAAATATGAATTTATTGCTTGGTATATAGAAATTGAATTGTAAAGAGAACTACCACCACCTTTTTACAAAGCTTGTATTTTTGTTAAATTATGCCCTACATTTTTTAGCTATTTTCCAATCAATATAAGGTACAGGAAAATTATTTAAATTCAATTTTCTCTTTTCATTCTTTGAATGAATTATGTTAATCAGCGTGTTGGAAGAATGATAACATTGTAGTGAAATATTGAATGTAAATGTGCTAGGGGAAAGATCCTTTTACACTGTTATAACAGCACATATATTTTATTTAAAGTGTTTCTATTTATTCTTCTGTTTTTTGTGATTTTAATGCAATTTTTTGTTTTAGATATTTGGGATACTGCTGGACAAGAAAAATTTAACAATTTGCATCCTTCTTATTACCATGATGCCCATGCCTGTATTATGGTACTTGATTTTATATTGGATTATCATATTTGTGCTTGTTTATTATGTTATGCTGATATATGTATTAACTTTTTCTGAGATCTTCAAATCAAACTTTGGACTTTTAAACAATTTTAGTAATAATTATTAATATAATGTTGGATCCTATCCTTATCATTGTGTCATGAACAGGATATCTTACAACTTCTTGAGGCCCTGGACCCAGTGGCATAATGTATACCCCCACATTGCAAGGGGTTCCAGGGGGCCCAAAGCCTGACTGCTGCCAAGTACCTACCCTTTGCAAATTCTAACTTGGGGGCCCGAAACCAGACTTTGCAGGGGCCCTATGCAAAAGTAGGCCCTTGGCCCCTACACGAATGTAGATCCCACCTATGACCCTTAGAAATAGACAGCACATAGCATGCGTCATCAAACACTCTTACAAACAGTAACCCGAAATAAATGTGTATGACTTACAATCGCATAAACCGACTGCCGCTTTTTGACTGCATAAGTAATGTGGTATGGTTGACCTATACAATAGAACCTGTTTTTGTGGGGTAGATAGGAACCACATAAAAGTAACCACACAAAAAAGTAGTTGAAAATTTCAAAAATTCTAACATATAACTAACAAATTCATTGACATATTACAGAATGTTTTTTTTATACAGTGGAGAGGGACTGCATAAAAAAAGTTGCACTTAGGAAAAACTCCAATCATTTACTAAATTTATGAGAAAGTACTTCCTTGACAAAATAAATAATTAAATTACACATGGAAACATTTTAAAAACATTTAGTTTCCTGTTGTATACATGGAAGAGTTTTCAAATGCACATACATAATTCACTGCTACTCATTGTAATCCATAGCGCTCATCTTCTTGTGATGAGTTAATTTAAAATCGCTTTCATCACTTGATGATACAATTTAAATTTATGTATTTTTTTGCACCATAATGTAATAGATGAGTTTTTGCAACAAAGGTCAGTTGCTTGTAACTGACATGATAACCAGATATGCTCTTTTTAAAATTTCATACTTCTTTCGGAATTGGTATCTATTTTAAGAAAATGATGTTCCAATTTGTTGGAAAGCTGTATCCCTGCATATATTTTATCCACTCTCAAAGAAACTGGTTCTTTGTCCGTCTATATAATCTATCAAATTATTGTAATGCCATAGTTATTTAAAGTTTTGTTTTCAATCAAGCGTGAGCTGTTGATGTGTTGAATGAAAGCCACTGAATGTGCATTGTTGCGAGACTGTTGTATAACATAACACAATTATAGTATTAAAGCCAAAACCTAACTTTGCAAGGGGGCCTTAACACAATATCTGTTATACCACTGGTACATTGATGGGAAGCATTACAGTGATGCCAAAGCCATTGAATTTCATATATCGCATAAAAAAAAGATTTCACAGAAGAAATCGCGCAATATCAGGTTCTACTGTATGTGGACGAAGGTCATCACATGTAGTCAGTTGACATATTGTCCTAAATTCCCAGTTTAGTACCAGGAAATAACTTTTGACCGTTGAAATTATTTGAATTGTGACCTTATCAAGTCAGAGCCCAGAACAAAACGAGGCCCCCATTGTGACCGAGGCTCAGGCCCAATTAGCCCATTCCTCAAGATGTCCCTGGTCATGAAATAGAAACTTGTAAATAACATGTTTTGTGAATTCTTTAAAGATGCAGTTGTCCTATGTTTCATGGCTTTTCATTTTAAAAAAAAATTGTTGTAAATTTCCAGTCTGATTTATATTATATTCATAAATCTTATAAAAAGGGATATTAAACAATTGCATGTCTGCTTTTATTTTGTTGGAATGTTAGAAGTATAATCCATACACAAATAACAGTAAAAAATGGTTTTTAGTGCTAAATGTAAGGTAAAATTAAAATCGGAAGCGTTAGTTAAGTTTTGTGATTATGCTATTTGCTATTTGTATTCCAATTCAATTTCAGTCAGTGTTGGTGGCGAAAATAATCTTTTTGTTTTTTTCATATCGACTTTATGAAGATTAAGCTATTTAAAAAAGTTTAAAATAAGTCATAAAATTCGTTGTATTATCTGTAATATTCACATTTTATGGTTTAAATTGTAATCGAAATATTTCAGTTATGTAATATACAGGTTTGTCTGGAAAGTTTATGCCACTTTGAAGGAAAATTGAAATGCAGGATATTTAAATTTTAGTATGCGTTTATTAAATTATATAGGTGCAATTCTTTTCTGTAATCTTTACTCCATCTTTGAGACAATTTGAAAATTCTGTCCTTCAAAAATCTTTCTACATGATTTTTTATTTGAGTGTTCAAGATTTGTCCATGAAAGGAATTTTGTGATGACCAAAATAGGTCGAAATCGGAAAGTACGAGGTCTGCTGAGAGAGAATATGTTGGGAGTGGTAGAATATAGTTGTAAGTTGTAATCTTGGATAACAAAAGCTATTTTAAGTGGTATAGTGTATTGTCCTGATGAAACACGATGCTGTTCTGATTTGCTATTTCTGGACGTTGTTTTCAAATGCTGTTTTTGATTTGTCTAATTTGGAAACAACACTTCTCTGAATTTAATTTTTGATAAAAGCTCATAACGCAGGATTCCTATCCAATCCCACTAAGCAAAAAGCTTGACCTTTTTTGGATGAAGATCGACTTCTGGCATGGTTGAAGGGCCTTCATTCTGTTTTCCCCAAGACTTTCCTTTTAACATTACTGTTAATTATCTATTTTTCACCTAACATTACTATTTGCTTTAAAATAGCCTCCTTCCTCATGTTTAATAGAACAAATTGAAAATGGAAATGCAGTCAACTAGATTTTTCTTTATTAAACCCTGTGCTGCTCGTACATCAAATTGATTTATGTAGCCAATCTTCAGAAAACGCATGTTGGATTTTGATATTTTTAACATTCTTCATCAGTGTATAAACTGATCTTTATCTGTGAAGAGGTTACCTGGGTGTTCAGGGTTCACCAGCTTAAGAAACCACAATACAATTCAACTTATACAAAACAAAATATTCAAATAAAATTTTTTTAGCCTTCATTATTTTTAGATAATTTTCTACAATCTCACAAAATTTGAAAACTCTAAGTTAAAAAAAATTCAGACTTAGGATAACTTTTACGCTCGTTTTTATTCGCATCCTAGTGGCAAATAAAAACTTTAAACGGATTTATCTCAGAAAGAAAAAATAACTCATTTTTCATTTAAAATGTTAAGGCTTTTTTTCTATTGTTGAAATTTCTTTAACCTATTGCTAATAGTACATGTAACACAAGTTGCTATGCCTTTTTGAATCAAACTAAGCAATTTTACTTAATTTTTTAAAAAAATAGTTGAATTTAGAATTTTCACATTTTTCAAGAGATTTTTACTAAGCATTCAGAAAAAAAAAGTATTTTATGAATATCAACCATTGCAGCAGAAAACTTACTAACTTTTGTTATGCATAGCTTGATGTATTTGTAAATCAAATTGCATGTATACATGTCAATTATTGTGGAAGGAGTAGAATTTTAAAATTCCTTCATAGGTTTTAAAATTTTTCTTTAGAATTTAATTTTTTAAAAAAATTATTTTGAGCACAAAAACTGTTTTATGCAATCCATATACATTGGTTACAAGCAAAAAAAAAAATTTGTAAAAACAATTAAATCAATGTGATTTTTGTATAAATCATACCATGCCCCCTCAAACCTAGCAAATTACTTTTGTACAACATCTTAGCAATGGACAGTGCATAACTTGTTCACCACTTAAGGCATTTTAGTTTGTTCAGTAAAATAAATGCATACAATTCCTAAAATGCACTTTGTTATGCTTTTGTGTTCAGGTATATATAATTGACTATTAATGAATCATAACCAAAGTGTTTTTCAAATCTGACTGAAGTATTGTCTTTTGGATTGTGTATACATGTCATTGGTTTCCAAACATTCTGATATATTCAGTCCTGTCCTTATGTCACCTTCCAAAAATAAGCTCGAACTTCGCAGACAATTCAATATAAATGTTTATTTTATAACACTTATTGGTAATTTTTTCTAAAGTTTGAATATTTCTGTGAATTATTTACAATCATGCATGAGGATTTATAATTCTGATACTGAAGTGTCTTACAAAGAATGTGTTTTATTTTTTAAACAATACTTATGTTGATTTTACAAAACGAGTTTTTTGCATCTTTTTTTATTGTTTCCTATATTATGTGTGTAGTGTCTGACTACTGTTGGTGGTAGTTTCTTTAAGAGTTGGCGATGTTCCCCTGCCTGCAGGGGAAGGTTTACTGTGTTTTGAGGAGAGGGTTTTTTGACCCTGGAGAGTATGGTCAGGGAAGAGAGAGAAAGTCCGTTGTGCTTGGAAACGTGAGGCGCTGGACTGTTTGGGGGAACGAAATTGAATTCCCTTGGAGAGAGATCGACCACAGCGCGTCGTCTGGCGTAATAAGAAGAGATAGTCTCTTGGGACTGTTTTAACATGGAGGACTGTGTGTATTAGATAATTATGTTTAATCAAGAGAATTATATTTAATTAAGATAAATTATGTGTGTAGTATTGATTATATGGAGAAGTATTTAAGAAAGTAATAAAGTTATTACAATGTGTACTATTCTTATTTTTATATATTTATGTAGTGAGTTAACTTTTATTTGTTTTAATTGTTCATTCTTCTTTTAAGCATACTTCAAAATAAACTTTACATATTACAATTTTCAAATAACTGACTTTTCACAAAAAGCTTATTTTATGACTCATTTGACCCCTGTACAATACATCTATGATTTTCTTTTCCACTAGATTTTCAATTTCGTGTTTTTTTGTATACATTGTTGTTATAACTTCTGATATTTTTGTTTTCTTAATTGTTATATTTTGTTAGCTCAGTTTATTTTTAAAAATGAATATTTAATTCCTTGGAAAAGGATTGCATTATTAAGACCACATCAGTCTGTGTTCCATTTGCAATTGTCTTAGGACTTGGTGACAAAGTAGCATAATTTTTTAAAAGTAAAATGTTAGTTTTGTAATCAAGTTAAACCAGAGGATTACACAAGAGCGATAGAACTTCATTATATATATTCCAAACTATCTGGGACTTTAGGTTATCCAGATTAATGAAATTCTGGATTAAATAAAATAACTTATATATAAACAAACATGTATTTTAAGAAAAGAAAGCAAAAAATGATAAATGATTATACAAGAGAATTCTGATCAATGCATTGCTTACATAATAGATTAACAAAAGAAAAGGAAATAAACAATGCTTCATCTTCACAGACCAGAAATAACTATCTTTAGTTTTCATTTAACTTTAGTTTTTTTAACAATTAATTGATGCAGACATTTCAAATGTTTGCAATTCCAGTTATGGTGCCTGTTAAGTGCAGGATGGAAACATCGAACAGGGAGACGTAACTCCTGCCATGCCTTGTTTTTGAGTGTAACTGTTTACATATAGTGTGGGTGAAACAAAGAACTTTTAGCAGACAACTGAGTTGTGTTTTATTGAGTCATGTCTATTCATTTGTGAGAAACTGCTATTGACCACTTTTAGTGCTAACACTACCATTGCTGTTGAATGAATATTTTATTTCAAAACAAGTAATCTTGAATATCACTTATTTTAGCTTTTGTTAAATGTCTGTCTGGATTAAGTGGCATTTGTTTTAATTGGGTCCTGATTAATGTGTAATATTAGGCTTAATCTAATATTGCCAAATTCATTGTTTTAATAATAAATAACATGACATTAATTTGTTTATAATTCTTTAATGCATGTATATAAGTCCATTTTAATCATATTAAAATTTAATGTTTTTAGCTGCTTGACTTGGATATTCCTTCATAGGATTTTACTCTGCAATTTTGAAATTTTCTGTTATGACGAATCTTGAAGTTTGAAGTGTTTGTGCTCTTCACTCATTTCCTTCTGTCATTAGATCTTTTCTGGTATTTTGTTATTCCTCAAAATATGTTAGGTTAGCATCTTGTTTTTGAACAAGTTGTTCTTTATGGAGTTGTTACCATATAGCTTACCCGTAGTTATTGAAAGGCTTGTGCTGTAAAAGTTGAAAAACATATAGCTTGGAATTATTCTGATCCACATTAAAATTCATTTTTAATCATCATATTTTTCTGTGAGAAAATGGTGGAGTGTATTACCAGTACAAAGAAATCTCTTGCCTGATTCAGTAAGAACTAGAATTATAATCAATGGTTACTTTTTATCACATTATTTCTATTAAAAAAGTTCTTAAACCATAAGAAAATATCTTAATTTTTATAAAATAAAGGTGATTTTACTGTGCTTAGTCCATGAATAAACTCTTATATTTTTAAAAATACAAATTATATGCATTTACATGAACTGGAAGAATGTGTTAAATCGTTATGTTAATCGGTTTGCTGTACTTCCTTTGATAGTCGACTTGTAGAAAATCTACTGAATTATATCTAAACCTTCCATTCAGTTTTCAGATTTTTCTGAAATATTCACTTATGCTTAATATTTTTTATATGTTTTTATTAATTCTTCACTTGTATGTAATCTATATATGTAATTTTATAACCATACTGATCAGTATAAAATTTTACTGTATGTTTGGAGAGAAGTAATCACTTTTATTTGTTGATGGCATGTTTCTGTATGTGTTTGAGAACTATTTTTCTTCTACAGCATTTTAAATTATAAGTATCATTTTATTTAAGTATCATTTTTCACTAAATGTAGTTGGGGAATATGTTGCAGCATTTTCTTGAATGTTTTATATATAGCCATTCCATTGCAATCGTTTTACTGTATGGAGTAACAATAGTTAATGCATGTGTGTGCATAGAGGCTGTAAGACCTTTTTTTTTCACTGGAAATAAAGCAATCTTTAAAGTAGAAAGCAGTATTTTGTCCCCTTTAAAGACCTAATGAATATTTACGAAGAAAATGTTTGCGTTAAAATGCTATGATGAACCAGAAAATAATTTTAATTTGCAAATTTTATTTGTATATTTAATAGAAATAATATTTAAAGACTTCAGCTGGCTTCTTAAAAATTTATTTCTGATTTATCAGTATGAAAATTCTATTGCTATTGCCCAGAGAAACTTAATTCAACAACATCAAAAATTAGGTTTTAATAAGTTTTATATGTTAATTATATATGTTATATTTTATGTTATTTTTATATGGTTTTAATAATTTTCATTCCTAAATTGTTAAGCATATACTGTAATTATATGCATGCTTTATTTTATTTTCAGGTTTTTGATAGTACAAGAAAACCTACTTACAAAAGTCTTACTAGATGGCATACTGAATTGAGAGAATACCGTCCAGAAATACCATGTCTTTGTGCTGCTAATAAAATCGATGGTTTGTATACTTAAATATTTCTTATGTTGACTATTGGAAAATGTGAAACAACTTTTAGGAAATAAATTTGACAAAATGAGTATTGCATGTTATATCAAAATTTGCAAATTCTCAAAAATTTGTGTAATTTTTAAGTATGTGTAATTCTTAATTAAAGCTGTGATAAAATGTTTTGAGTTATTCAAACTAAATTTTTCTACATATATAATATATAAAATTATTGAAAGAAAAGCATTAAGTTTAGTAAAATAATAAAGTAAGTTGAGTAAAATATTGAACAAAAGAGTTATATACGCAAAATAAAAAGAACCAAAAAAAAAAATACCCTGTGGGTTATATTTATGCTTCTGTTATGAACAAAAAAAGTACTAATGTAGGATTTCTTCTCTAAAAGATTTTATGAGGAGAAATCTGTCTTTCTCTTTGTGAGAAGGGTATGAATCTTATTTTGCTTTTCATGAGAGATTGTGATTTGTTTATATTATGGTGTCTAAATATCATTAAAAACTACTTCATAACCATGAAGATGTTGGGTTGTTATGAGAAAATATATATAAAAAAAATCTACTTATGTTGATTGAAATATTTCAATAAATGGTTATGCATGTTATAATTGTATTTAATGTTAATAAGACCTTTTACTATTACAAAATAAATATTTTACTGTAATGTTCTTTATAAGAATGTTTACTTAACATGATTTTAACTGGATTTATAAAGGGGAGGGGGTATGTGTTTAATAAAATTATGTTCTTGTTACATTGTAACACTAAATAGTTAAATACTAAGCCATTCAGTGAGTAGTTATTTATTGTGTATGTTGCTATAATTAAGCACAAAATTGTTAAACTTCTCTTTTGACTGTTAAAATATATTAATGGATATATTAATTCATTACCACAATTGAAAATTGTACATAGTTAATGAATTTGGAATAATAACTTACCTTTAGTTGTGTAAATATAATTTTGTTCTTTGTAGAACTTTTTCAGTTTTCATTTAAAATTCTACTAATGAAAACAAAGCTGGATTTAATTTTATTTTGGAAGTTATTGAATCATCTACGAAGTGTGGTTAAAGTACACTAAATTATTTTTGAAAGTTAATCTTAAATATATAACTATTGCAAAACTTATTTATTATTTATATAAACATATTTTGCACAGTTGATTTTTGTTAGAACTCCTTACTTTATCATTTGGGATGTATAGCTTTATTATGTAATAAACTTTATTTTATGTGTAACAGATGATGACAAAACATAAAAATCCCTAGAATTATCTTAAATAGTTTTTTTGGTTTTAGTACTATAATAAATTATAAAAATTAACCCCCCTTTAAATGTGTGTGCTCAAGTTAATTTTAGCACACTAAATAGGCCAAACTACACACTCAAGCTAATTCCAAATTTTTCCCTTTATGTAAGGTTACTGTCCTTTTAAAAGAAAGGTATGAATCTATTTTGCTTTTCATGAGAGATATATTTATAAGTTTTCGGATCTCGGTGAAACTAATATTTGCAACTTTTATATTTTGAACAATTCATGAATCTTACATGGTTTTTTGAGATATTAAGTTTAATGTGAATTTCATTTTCATATTTTCTTAAGTTAATTTTTATAAGTAAGTTATTTATAATCAGTAGTTTATATATATATATTGATTATAGTGTTTTGAAAAGAAATCTTGTCCTGAATTCTTCCAACCAAAAGCAGTACATCTATTGGTTTAATGTTATTTTAACTCAATTTATGTGAAGAATTTGGAAGCATTAAGGAAAAATGTGATGGAAAATTAATATTGGTTTTAACAGGTTGTTTAAAACATAAATAGAAAAATAAACCTTTTTTAAAAAAAAACTGCAAGAAGAAATTAGATCTTGAACAATATTGCTTCTTTTTAATAATTGTTTTAAAAGGATATATATATATACAAGGAAATTTATGAAGTGTTCGAGTGAAAACGTATTACAAGTTTTATTTAAAAATTTCTGATAAAATTGAGACTTAATTTTTATCTTTTAATTTTGAGTTTTACATTTTGCATTAACATATGATTTTTTTTGCAATGAGATTTTTGTTAAATTACAAGAGAAATATATTTGTAAACATATTTTATGATTAGTATTATTGATGTTTTTGTTTTTTTCTTTTTTTGGTTTATGAACAAAAGTAACTTCAAGGATTAAGTTTTTTTAATAATTATAAGATTTAAGAAAGTTTAAATAATTTGTTATATCTAAAAGGAAAGAAAACAATAAATCTTTTTGTATCCAAGTTAATTTCCTTATTTTTGAAATATCTTTTATATTAAACAAGTAACTTTTTTTGTTCATTTGGAGTATTTGCTATTTTTGTAATAAGTTATAAAATTGTATTGCAGCTAATCCAACTGTAACAAAGAAATCCTTTCATTTGCCTCAGAAGTTAAAGATGCCTCTCTATTTTGTTTCTGCATCAGATGGAACAAATGTTGTCAAAGTAAGTGTTTGAATTTGTACAAAACTGTTCCATCCCATACTGTATTATTTATGTTGCTTACAATTACTCTGAGAATCTTTGTATGCCATCTCAATCTAAGTGTTTTAAAAAAAAATTGATTTTTTTCTATTGGAAGTGCATTTACTAAAATATCTACTAATAAAAGCTTTATTGGCAAGTGAGAAGTTAAAAGTTTGAGATATTCAAAAATTCGTATTAATTTTTTTAATTCATAAGTTATTTCTATAAAATGTGTACTTTGAAATATGTATCTCTTTAAAATTATCATAGATAAATATGTTAAATCTTAATTACATATGTGTTGGCAGAGGTCTTCAAAATTTGATTCGCAGAATCCCAAAGGAATAAAAGGTGTTATTTAGTAAACCTCCATTCCATACATTGTATTTGTATTGTATTAAAAAATACAATTGTATTCTTGTTTTCGCTCTAAACGGCGTTCTTCAGCTCTCTTTCTGTAGTCTTCTATTTCCTTTCTATACTCTTCCATTTTCTTTCTCTGTTCTTCTCTTTTTCTGCACTCTTCTTCTATTCTTTCCTCTGTCATAGTGGCCAAAAATTCTGACAAATTCTTCATCTTCTACATATGCCTTACTTTGGATCAATTTTTGTTTTAAGTTCACCAGATTAATACCAGGATCCACTGTTTCTCCTATTTCAACCAAAACCGTTACGAGATCTTCTTTTTTAACGTTTCTGAACATTTTTCCTTTTCTCTTGTTTCACAAGAGAGCGTGATGTAACGTCTTTATTACTTCTCTAATCAATCAATACAAGCATAATTAAATCTTGATTAACATATTTATCTTGATTAAATATAATAATCAAATAACAATCAAACTACAATGTTCGTCGTTTCTCAACTCAATCAATTCAAACACAATCCCAAGAGAATATCTCTTCTTTCTTACACCATACCACGCCTGCATGTCGGTCTCTCCAAAAGAGTTCCATTTCCTACAGCTTAACAGTTGAGCACTTTCTGCCTCCGAAAACAATAAGGGACCATCTCCCTCTTTGACCGCACTCTCTGGGGTCAAGCAACCCTCTGTTTTAAAACACAATAACCCTACCGAAGCCTCGCCGATTCGCTCCAACATTCCATACTGTCTCACCAACAGCAGTCTGACACTACAATATCATTAAAAAAATATATAAACACTCATATCACAATACTTATTAAAAATTATACTAACAACATGTTGACATCATATGTGCTAAGTGTACAACCTTACACATAAAATATTTTTCACAATATGCCTTTTATGTAATTTAAATAATCATGTCTATATGAACACACCAGATAGACAAAATTGAGCACATTAATATTATTACTTTTCATTGCCTTATCTTTTTGTCATGCATCTCCATTAGAAATGATATACAGTATTAGTAATTAAACCCTCACTGTTAGTGATTACAATTTTTATGCTTGGGACAGTCATGTTTGAGGTGGCATTTGCTCCTAATTCCTCAGCAAGTTGCAACATCTTGCTTTTCCCCTTTTTCAAGGAAAGCCATTTTCAAACAATATCAAATAAATTTTTCGTTAAATTTCGCACTACATTTACTATTCTCTAGTAATACAATAACACTGGTCCCATGCATACACAGAAAGACTCAAAGAAAACTTTAACACTATAAAGTAATTCAAAATCTCTCAAAGACTTAAAACACAATAAATCTTAAGCTAAAATTGCACACAATACTCATATTTACGATTCTCTAGAAACAAATAACACTGCTCCCATGCAAGAAAAAACACTAAGTATCTCAAAATTTGTAAAGAACATTTAAACTAAAATTTCTAATAGAATGCAAATATTACAACTCAAGAAATATAACAGTACTCGCCCATTTGAAGTACTCAACTTGCTGTAGAAAACCACAAATTATCTGCAGTAATTATGGCACTACTGGTGTTGACTTTTTCTTGGATTCCAATTTTCACAGTGGCCTGTTTTAACTTTTATCTAAGCAAAACGCTTTAATATTTTCACCATGCACAATGGTCATTTGACCTTTCTTGAATTCACTCGATTTCAATTTTCCACAGTGGTTAGTTTGACCTTTTCTCCAAGCTAGACGCTTTTAAAATTTCACCATGCACAATGGTCAGTTTGACCTTTCTTGAATTCTATCAATCGCCGCACAGCTCTACAAAGATATTTTTCCTTCCGTGCATAAAAAACCTCTCACGGGTCCTGAGTGCTATCTATCTACACTGCTGCTAATCACTTACGTGTATGCTGTGACGTTTGAGATAAATAACTGTAGTGTGTGTGATATTAATCAGTTTAAACATTTAGTTTATTTACGTCACAGCTATTATTTACAGATTATACATTGAAGTTATTAAACTTATTAAAGATAATTAGAGTTCAAATGATGTGGTATGTGAGAGGGAATTTTTTTTCTCTTTTGGGCTTTGCTCACTTCAAAGGTTTCAAACATCTCTCTGCTTCTCTCGCTTCGATGATCAGGAATGGGTGCCTTTAGTATCCAGTTACATCCTGATTGTGACAGGAATAGGGTCACTCGTGATGTCAAGGGTTGCGGGGGGAGGTCCAAGGCGGGACCACATGATAACTTTCAGGATGCAGCTGTGAAATCCATGTGTGATGATTTCCACAAAGAAGCAGATTCACAGCTGTGTGGCGGGAAACGTTACAGTATGTAATGATTAAAAGATAAGGTTTTAGAAAAATTGTTTTTTTCATTTGTCCCAATTAATTCGAACAATATAGTAATTATTAGACTTATATTTGAGTTAATGCAATTCAAAGCTAACTTCAGATGTTTAATTCATATTAATTTTTGTTTTAGCTTTCATCTGTTCTTGCTGTATTTCTCTCCTCTCATTTTTTTAATTAGAAACTGTTTGGAATGCAAATGACATGTTTTTTTTTTCTTAATTTTTATGCATTCAGATTTTCAGTTATGTTTTGAACACTTTTTTAAAAAAATGGATATAAAGAGGGCTATTATTTAAAAAATCATTGTCTGTTTGGGAACTTTCAAACTAAAGATTACTTTAATTGAAATTTTGGTTTAGTTTTTAAAAAATATTAGTTATGAATAATTCAGTAGGTTTTTCAGCAAAAATTTAGTAAGATTTGGAGAAAGAATTATCTTAACTTTTTCGCATTTTTTTTCTAAGTAAATCTAATTAAATGTAGTTTGTAGGAAGTGTTTTTTTCTTTTGTTCCCTTCTTATTTCCTCTTTATTATTGAGAGGGAAGAAAATTTTAAACAACATGACTGTATATAATATGAAAATAAGCAACTTAAATCATTTTAAAATCATTTAAAAAATTGTAAGGTAGCATATTTTAAAGCATTGTATTTATTTCTAGTTATTTAATGATGCTATAAGAAATGCAGTCTTATACAAAAAGAATCCTACCGATTTCTTTGACAAAGTTATGCAAGAACTGGAAGTAAGTTTTATGTTCTGAATTTTTTAATGTAAAATTATGCTAGATGTTTTATAATTATGTAATTAAGTAGTTACACTTTATCTGTTATTAAACTTGTTCAAGAACCTAGATGCCAAATTATTTAAAGTTTGAGCTTTTGATCAAGTTCTTTTGTAAGTGTGTTGTAAATTATCCTGAATATGTATTTTCTTCAACTTTCAACACAGCAGTTGATCAAACAGTAACTTGCCACTTGTACTTTAGAAGGCAATACTGAGCTTGTAACTTTGGTAGTCACAAAATTCATTTTTATCTTGTATTTCTTTTTATTTCAATATTTTTAAAAATTGTTTACAAAAGATGTCCTTTTACAATAATGCCTTGTCTTTGATTTTATTTCAAAGGAAAGAAAACTTATTGAATATTTAAGGGTGGGATTTTGAAAATTATTTCTGAGTCTGACATTTAATTTTAAGAAATGTTTCAAACATATGTATTTCAGCTTTTAAAAAGGTTCTTTTGATGATTATTGCTTCAGAGAATAGAGTTTAGTACTGAGATTTTGCTCCCTATGTTGTATTCAATGCCATAATTTCCAAGATGTGATATATTTTATCTCATTTGCTTTCTGTCACTTTTTAGTGCTTAATACTTGTACAGGCTGGGGTTAAGTGTGGACTCTAGTTTCTTTAGTTATCAGGATTAGTATGGACTTTTCTGCCCTTTTCACTTTTGTGAAGCTTCTGGGTTTGGGTTCTGCAGACGCACCCTAGGGTTTTTTTATAGATATGGTTTGTAATGACCTGAGACAGCTTGACTAAGTCCTCAGTTTATTAAACTGACTTTTGTGTTCTACTATAAATATTTAACAAAACGATTGCGAAAAGAAAAGAAAAATCAGAAAAGAGTACTGAAATTTATTAGATTGTATGTTTTTAAACTTATCCATTGTCATCATTTTTTTATTGATTTTTCACTCAAGCCAAGGGAGCAGAGTTGCCAGAAACTTACGCAGCAAAGTAGCACGAAGGGAAAAAAGTAGCGAATCGGTTTTCACTTGTATATAATTCATAAATATAATTTTTTAATTTTATAAAACTATTCTGAAAAATACATTAAAATGCTTTAATTATTTAATTCATTTAATATACTTTCAAATTCTTCCTGCTAAGTAACGTGATCTGCTGTGTCTTTTTTATAAATTTCTGAATTATATTGAAGTATTTGTGACGATGGAAGGAAATCATTGCAGCAAGTCCCTCATTCTTCCAAAGTCATTTTGATTCTAAAGATTGACTCAAACAGTTCAAGGCACATTCAATTCCTTAATTTTGTCTTTTTTGACGTCACTCTGGAAAATGCCCTTTCTACAGTGGCATTACTTATGGGTAGGCTGTAAAGCTTTAAAGCAAATATAGCTAAATATCTTAAAAATGGATTTCCAACTGCGTATGTATATTAAAAATGTGTCACCAAAATAATTCTCCATCATTTAAAAGTTCAGATTCAGATAGAAAAACATCCTTCAACTGTATGTTGAAAATTTGTCTCCATTGATTCTGGTGAACATATAATTAAGATTGCTCTGCTAATTCTAAAGGCAGATAAAAAAAAAGGACGATTTGAATTTAAAAAAATAGTAGAAATTATTTTACTTTTGCTTGTCAGTTTATTCAAAAAGACATGCATTAAATACTTCAATAGACAAATAAATGCTTTTTAAACTCATGTCAACTTCGAGATTCATACATTTAGGGTAAATTCTTCTTAAAAGAGTAATGCAATCTTTTAATGCTTTCAGTATTTTGCAATGATCACCATGATCACTTTAAAAGAATAAATTAATTCACTCAAATTCTGCTAAAATTGGCAGCTGTAATTTAACAATATTCAATTCTATCCTTGTATTAATTTAAGTAAAAGGATAGTAAGACAAGTAGTTGATTGGAAAGAGGAATCTAGGCAGTGGCGTAAGGGAGAGTATTAGGGCCCCTTGCAAAGTCAGCTTTTGAACCCCAAGCCCTAATATGTACGTGGCGTCAGTCAGGCTTTGGGCCCCTCGCAATGCGAGGGTGTACGTTACGCGATTGAATCTAGATCAAAACCTTTCAAAAGGGATTTAATCAGATTTTTATCACATAATCTATCTAGATGACAAGTGCTTACTCTTTTGTCATTGTATGCAATTTTTTTATAAGTCCAGTGCTGCAACGTAAGTCAATTACAAAAATAGATTTTTATTCATTAATTCAATGTGCAGTACTGTTGATGATAATTATACAATTTACTTAGTTCTATAAGAATTTGTCCTTTCACAATTACTTTTCCAGTTTAATATTTATGTAGAAATTCTCTCAGCCTATTTTTTAAGAATATTAAATGTTTCATTTTCATGCTTCTATCGGGATTAGAAAGGGATCGTGGCGGTGACGGTAGGGGGAATTAGAGTTTTGTGTCTTTTCGAAGTGGTGAAACATACTGCAACTCCATGTTTTCTCTGGGTACTAAAGTCACTTTTTTTTTCTTTGCGATTTTTCCGAAACTTCTTCCAATACTTTTATATATGGTTGAAAGTAGCAAAAAGTAGCGGGATCTTCAAGTGAAGTAGCATAAAATTCGCGAAGTAGCAATAGGATAAAAAGTAGCGGTAAGCTTTAAAAAGTAGCAAAATTCGCGAAAAATCGCACGATCTGGCAGCACTGCAAGGGAGTTGCTAATCAAAACAGTTTGTTCATTGCTCAGTTTAGGTTAGAAACTAATGTCATAGCAGTGGCTATAATAATCACATTAAGTATGTGGCCAGTTGAAAATACTCATATTGGAATACTGGGTTTAAGCTAATTCTTACTTAATTGCAATAATACCCTTTTTATTTTTTTTAATTATTTAAATATAGCGTTTTGCTTTTGCCCAACAACTGTTAAATAGCTTGTCTGAAACATTGCCTTCAATTAGCAAAAGGGGCAGTGTGATTAAGTGTGGTTAGACTCAAAGCTGTGAGATGGATGTCAAGTAATTGTTTGTAGCCACATTGATGAATCATTAATGTAGTCTAGTATTTCTATTTCATTTAGCATAGTGTACGTTATGAAGTTAATCCAGTGTACTGAAAACTTTCCTGGTTCATTTTTCAAAAGTGCTTGTGTGTGTTTACATTTTACTTATCAGTTAGAGGATTCCAAATCTCCACTGTCATCTTTCAAAGTCATGTAGGTCAAATATTAAATTTACGTTTTTGACAATATCTTTTTTTTCTGAAATGCATTTGATTAAATACTTGAATTTCTTGTTGCAGGGCATACAATTGATAGGCATACAATATTTCTCAGATACTTGTAATAACATATCTGGCTCAGTGTTATGGTTTCTATTTAAGAAATAAGTTTGGAATATTAGTAAGAAGGAAAAGCTTTCTCTTTTATTAAATAGAAAATAATCATAGACCATTGAATTCAATTTCAGTTTGGTTACATTTTCTTGAATAGTTACATTTCGTTCCTTTGTGTGTTTTATTCATATATAAATACTTTATGATTTTTATCAGATTTATGTAATAATTCGCAATGTTAACCAGCTGCCTGATAAAATTTTTCATTTTAAGTAGTAATTAACAATTTTTTTCTCTGAGGACAAGTTTCAAAATTCAATACTAAGAAGCTACTTTATGTTACCTTTAAAAGCATCCAGTTGTCAATATTACAAATTTTGTGAAAATTTGTTATTAAAGGCTTATTCTATGTTAAATCACTTTAAAGAAATTGTTCCATTAATTTATTATTCAGTGTGGAAATTTGAATGTCACACTGTCTTTTTCTTCAGAAATAGCATATTCTGAATTAAGAAAAAAAGCAGAACACTTAAATAGAGGTAGAAAATGAAATGTTACAATCTTTTAAGTTGTGCACTCTTTCCTCTTTAATTTGTTCAATTCCGGGATTGCGCAGTAATTGTTTATTGGCCTGTGATATGTATGTGATGATCCTGTCTGAGTACTGAGATCACATTTGTGTTTTCAAATGGGAAAGTTTTATATAATTTCCATAAAACATGTACTTTCAATATGTGCTTGTGGCTCTTAATCCCCTCCCCCCTGAATCGCTAAATTGAGCATGTAAGTAATTGCATACGTGCAATTCTTTCGCGATGCACAGGCAGTAAAGGCCTTTATAAATGCAAATAGTTCATTCAATTTATTATTTATGAAATTCGCTTGAACATATCTAGTTTTATTTGTAAATAATTCAAATATTCAAAGGTCTATTCTTACTCCTATAACATGTATATTTTTTTAAATTAAAAAAACAATTTTCTTTAAAATTTATTTTTGTTTACCAATGTAACAATGATTTCATTACAGTATATTCAGTTACTATTAATGGTAATAAGCAGTAAGCTTTAGCTTGTTTTAATTGCAGTTCTGATTGTATATGAATTTTTGAATAAAATTAGACTCAATTGAAAACATTTCCCAGTTCAATGTATATGATACTTTCGGAGTTAACGGTTTTGGGGAATGCTCCTTTTACTGACCTTGAATGTTTTAAATTAATTCCTATTTGTGATATTAGAATTATTAAAAGGGGCTTTCTAATTGTAACTAGAATTGAGGGACCCAAGAGCAAAACATAGACTTCCATGATCATAATCTATATGCTCAACAGATTAACATCAGTCCCCAAGCAGTGGTACTTTAGGCTTTATCATTGCAAAATAAATTTACTGTAGCATTTTTCACACACACAGGTGCTCCTAAAGTATATTGTTTACGAAATCTTCGATTGCAATGATGGGTATTTCTTAGGTATGACATATCTCTAACACTGCTGCAGTGCCCCATTTCTAGACCATCTTTTATAATTTATGTGCTTTATATGCCTGGCGCTTTGGAGATCCAACACTATTGGGGTGTACTACTCTCACGTACTCCTTGGAGTTTCTGAGCTTTGGATTGGCTAGTGATCTTGCACCTGGATTGTTTTTTTTATATAAAATTTAGTCTATTATATAGAAAGAGCAACATTAAAATACAAGAAATCAAATTCGCCAAATAGTGACGCTGTTTACCATGAAGCACTTGTTTAGGCTATTAAAAATTGGCATATTCTGTAACTTTACACTTCCATTAATATGATTTCCCGCTAATATGCAAATAATGTATGTCTGCTGGGGTATTGGTATCCGTACTTTATTAAGTTGAGTAATTTTAAAGTTTTATTAATGATTAGAAAAGCTATCCTTTTGATTTAAACATTTATTTACCTATTACATTTTTATTTGTATTTAGTTATGAAATTATTTGTAAGAATATGTTAAAAACATAGTTAAATTGAATTAACTTCTAATTTTTTTGTCTTATTGAATGACTTTTTTTGTGTTTTTTTAAAGACTGATCGCCTTTTGTTTTAGGCGCTTGATACAGGAGATGACTATTTTGATTCTACGGGTAACTGTTTTGACTCCTGTTCTGATTCTGTAGAATTTTCCAGTGTTACAGTGTCTGACAACAACAGCAATTAATGTTTTGTGATTCACCTTTTTAAAGAACTTGTGCCTTTTCGTCACATATTGTGATAGATGAACTGTGATTTATGTCGTAGTCATTTTTTGTTTTCTCAACAATCGTGAGTCAACACTTAAGGAATACTATCTGTATATTCAACTATAAATACCGTCCAAATAAGTTATGCTATCATTTTCTTGTACTATTTATTGAGCTTGTATCTGTCAAAGAATGTAGATTATTTGCAAAATTTGTGATGTTTTTCATCATATAGATTTATACATTGCTAACTAGCAATTAATGCTGAAGACATGAACGTTTTTATATTTTAGATCATATGTGTAAAGAATTTTATTTTTTAAAACCTAAGGTTTGGGTTTTTCACTTTTTGCTTGTTTTACTTTTATATAAATATTTTGATCTTTGAAAGTGCTCTTTTATTTGGATTCTTTTTACAAATACCTCTCCATTTTTTGCATGACTGCAACTTGTTTTCAGTGTGCAAAATACCACATTTTAAAAAAAATTTGCTTTTTCTTTTTATAGATTCTTTTTATAGATTTCTTCTTTAATTTTTTGAGAAAATTTAGTCTTAGTTTTATTAATATTCTAAGCTTTCATAGTAAATTTTTGTATTGCTTACTACTATGTATGAAAGTTTCCATGATTGATATTGTGGCTTGTTGCTATGAATTTTTTTTGTTTTTAACTTTATAATGTTGAATGTGCATGTTATCTTTATATTGTTTGTAGGGTTTATATTATATGTGTGTCATACTTTAGCACTGTGAATATTGATTTGTTATATGCTGAAGCATAGAAATAAAAGTTCTTAGAAAGCAAGTTTTTTAAAAAAAACTTTAAATGACTCTTCATTTGTGTGACAAATAATTTCTGAAATTAATCTACAGTTTATTTCTACTTGTAAATGTTTTCTTTCTTGTGAAAAAAGTGATTCAAAAGGAAATAAGCAATGTATTAGTTGTCACATGACTGAATTTTAATTCTATTTGTATAAATGTAACTTTAATTTGATCTATAAATATTCTTTTGATTATTTGAATACAAGTGACTAATTTTTTGTTTTCTTAAATTTTCAAAGGGGTTTTAAGTTGAGCCTTATTGGTGAATTTATTGAAGATTTGTAGGAAGAAAATAGCTGTGCTGGGGAGCTTAGTATTTGAAAAGTTCATTTCCTCTAATTGATAGTTTTGTTTTATCAAACATATATGTCCTGAGAATCTTTGAATAATTATTGGAATTACTTCCCGATATTTATTATTTTTATTTTAATTGAATCATATTTTTGTTATTGTCGAATGTTTATATTTTGTGTGTGTTGCTAGTCATTTAGTTATTATTTATTTATTAGATTATTTTGCTTTATAAAGTTGTTGTGCTTTTGACCATTACATTTTTTATTTTGGAATGTTTTTTTAATAATTTTTCTATAACTGTAATGTTTTAAAAACTTTTTGAGTTATTTTTACTATTTTGATTCCAGAAAGTTACCCTCCCCCCTTTTCTCTCCCTTGTATTCTGCCGCACATAAACATAAAGAATTTTATATGCTTGATCTTGTCAGTTTAATTTTTGGAATGAATTTTTTGCAATGAAAAGCAATAAGCTTAAAAAAATTATTTATAAAACTGTATATTAAGTATATTCAGTATAATACATTGATTTTTTTTTTTATTGAATGGAATGAACTTATGTTGATCTTAATTGGATATACATCAATTACAGTATCTTATTTAATTATTGAAATTTGTATGTGTGTTTGTTTTGATTTTAATTATGTGTAAGAAGAAATTTATCAAAGAAAAAAGAATATCCTGATTTTTTGCCCATAATTAAATTTATGGGATTTTATTCTGATGAGAAGTGCTACAATAAGGATAATGTAAAAAGCAGAGTTTTGAAAGTTTCTGCTTGTATTTTTTTTTCTTTTAAACCTTAGCTTAATGCTGGTGGTTATTCATTTATTTATCCATCTACATGTTTTGGTCTTAATTTATTACTCTATAAAATATTTTAATTTATTTTTAGTTTGTTACCAGTAAAAAAGTTAATTTAAAGTAAAATTTCTAAAAAAATGTTGAATGTTTAAAATAAACATTTCATGAGATTTGTCTTTTTAAGTATTAAATTTTTAAAATAATTATTTTAGATTTTGTTTTTCAATTTTGTCTGCAGGCAGCATTACAACTAAAATATTTGCAAAATGTTGTATAATACTTTGATAACAACCGATTTTTCATTTAAAACTTGTGTTATAAAGCTCACAGTTGTTTTTATGAATATAACTACTTAATCTGTCATTTTACTGCTTACCATGTTTTTTAATGATTTTTAAAATGATTCTACTTTTTTATCTCTGTAATCAAAAACATTTGCATTGGATGTATCAAATTTATATTGCAATAAATATTTCAAAAATATATATGGCTTCTTAGTTTTTTGTTCCATATCTTTTCTTTATTTTTTGTTTTTCAATATTGAGGTTTTAAAATTTCCTTAATCTGCTATGAAATTCTCATAAGAATATTAAATGCAGTAGTATTTTAAATGTTTATTAATATTTTTTATTGTTGGGATAAGGCATTTATTTTTCAAAATAATTTCTGAAATTTACATGGTTATTTAATTTGTTATGTTTTTCTTGTATTAACACAACTGAAAAATATCTGTTAAGTTTTTATAATGTACTTATATATTTTTAAAAAATCATAAACAATAAAAATGTGCTACACATTTTTATTTTTCTAAATGTAAACTAAACTAATTTTTCAGTTCTGTGTGAAGATATCTTGTTTGACTAGAATTCAAGCAAATATGAGAATTCTGATAGAATTGAAGAAAGTGAATCACATTATAGATTTTTGCCTTTTATTGAGAATTTATAAACAGTTAAGAGGGGAGAAAACTGAACATATATTATTTCTTAAAGATACATGAAGTAATAATTTTTTTTAACGTTTTTATAATGTCTAGAATTATAAATGAGAGTTATTAGTTATTTTCTGTTCTGTGTATTCTACTGTACAAGTATGTGGTCCTTATTGAATAAAAATTAAAATTTGATGTTTTAAGGAAGTAAGAATAACTTATATTCTTGTCACTGAATTCTAAAACAAAAAATAAACTTTAAAACTAGAACCTATTTACTTTATAAATTAACTTTTATGATTAAATATATTTTTTTGTTGCCACTGGGTCTATGTACATGTAGGATGCAATGTTTTATATATAAATCTGAATTTAATTGTTGTGTTTAATTTAATCAATTTCTTTTCATTAAATCCAGTATCGTTTTGTGTCAATTGAAATTCCTAATTGTATTAGTGTTTTTTTTTCATACTGACTATAAGAGTTACTGTGTATTTCAATGTAATATTGTGTGTTGACTTTTTTCCCATGACCTTGTAATATTCTCCTGCATATTAGCAATACATTCATTTTCCATTATTTAGTACTGTAGAAAAATAAAATAAGCAATTATTCATTTTATTTTTGTGTGGTATCTTGATCTGAAAAGGAATGGTTTTTCAGTTTTCAAATAAAAGGTGAGTTTGAGCTACCTTTTAAGGCTTTGAATTGATGGTTAATTTATGTAATATCTATTTGAATTGTCATGTAATTAAATTCAAACAAATTGAGAAGGAAAAAATATAGTGCTACTCATATCTAGTTACATCTGACTGTCTGGGACAGAATCGCCATTTCATTCATGATGGTAAATTTGCTGTTTTAGATTTCAATCAAAATGTGAAAATACTTGCATGGAATAATGAAGGCTACTTGAAGTTAAAAGCAAGGCAAGGCTTCGAAAGTTTAGAGCGGTGATAGCTAAAATGTCGTTTTACTGTTCAGAATTGTGAGAGTTACCACCAATAACTATTAAAATGCCTTTAGTCAGACGTTAATTAAACAAAATAAAATCAAGTTTAAGTTTGCATAGCCTTTTTTTAGCTTGAAGTTAATGCCACAAAGAAATTATTTCAAATTCAGAAACATGTTTATATGTAGGAAGAAATTCATAAGTATCTTATATTTACTTAGAAAAACTATTTTTATTTATCTTTAATCCAGTTTAAATTCAAGTTTGTCAAAACTATAGAAAAACGCAAAACTATAGTGCGGGTCTCAAACGCTTTATAGTTTGCTTTATAGTAATGCTTTAGGGTTTGTTTCTGTTGAGTTAATTTAAATCATTTCGTAAAGTAATTCTCCATTATCCAAAGTTTTTAATATATTTCATATGTACATGAAAGTTCAAAATCTAAATCATCTTTATTAAAATATGTGAAATCATTCTTTCCTTTTCGAAGATTTCAACATTTTGTTAATCTGACTTTTTATGCAGCCACAGGCAGTAAACAATACACAAAAGGAATAATATATAGAATAGAAGATTGTTCGAGTACCTAAAAAAAAAGAGAATGATTGTTAACTCAGTTCCACATAGAAATGCCATTCATTCAACATTATCTTACAATCCTTAAAAAATGTTCCACATATACATGCTAGTTTACTGGTCTGAACTGAGCTTTAATATATCTCAATTACTTTCTAAACTTCTCAATACAATCAACTACTTCTCAACAGCCAACACAGTCTGTCATGTTAAAACATCCCAAGAAACTATTCTTGGTGCAGCAAACCACGCGCTAAGCATCGGTTTATTACTGAAGGGATTCAATTTCCTTAATCCCAAAACAATGGACCATCTCTCACCCCTAACCGTCCTGCTCGAGGGTCAGTCACCTCCCTAAAAAAAAGGCATCAACCTCTCTCCGGAAACGCGTGGATTAGCGCCAACATTCCATAATCCACCGCCAACAGTAGTTCAGACACTACACGTCACCACCAAGATTACGGTTAATTGTAAATTAAGCATGAAATCTGAAACCATAATTTGACTTACTGTTGCGGACCCTTTCTAAACTACCCAACTACATGCACATATACACAACAGTACAATAACAAATATGGATTACACTACACTAAAAGCATATAAGTAAACAAAAAATCAAAGCAAATTCACATAAAAGTATTATCAAGAACTATCCTAAAAACTGTTAAACAATAAAGAAAATGCAGTTTACTTACAAAAAAATACACTTAGAAAAATTCACCAAAGCTAAGTACTTATAGTTTAGAAAAGAATTAGGATTTTTGATACAAACAATACTCTCTTAACTTTTCCTCACACTCTATATTCAGATAGTAAATAAACAAACTAAAATTATTTTTCTATGAATATCAAGCTTCTCGCGAATAACATTCTCCAATTAATTCTAGGAGTACACATGTAAACAACACACTAAATACGTAAATAAATCAATAGTAGACGGTTTCCTAGCAAACTATAAAAATTCCACTTTTAAATGAATATTAAAGTTAACATATATACATATACCACATTAACAAAAAATAATAATGATACATTACGAATTATCAATGTCCGACCTAGATAAGGATTGATTTTACCTTCATACAATGTCCGATCCTAAAAGTGTTCGTTTAGGGGGTGGGGAAGAAAGTGTCCAGTTCCGTTTTTTCTTCAGTCCCCGAAAGTATTCTCCACCCACGTTGGGTCAAGAACCCCAGCGGTTGTCCTTAGTGGGTTTTGCTCCTAAACTTTTCCACAGCCGTCCAGGAAGAGGGTGGGGGCCACCCCTCTGCGTTTTTGTCTCCATCTTCGGTCCCACAATGCGCGGCTTTATCTCCCTGAATGGTCCTTTTCGGCTCGGCCCACCGTTTAAAACCACAATTTTGACGTTTCTGAGAATCTATGTCACTTTTTCTCAATTTAAGTAAATCTTTTCCTCATTTTAACTTTCGTTGTCTTTTGATCCCTCTCTCGCAATGATTGTCGCACCTTCATAATACCAAATCGTTTGATAAAATCCGGCAGTTTCCAAGCAAATTTTTCTTGCGAATATTTATGCTTAAAATACCAATGATGGAGCAAAAGTATAATGTTGCTTGAGGCTTTTAAATTAACTTTTTGTTGTAATTCGGCAATAGCCATTCTGCTTAATTTTATGAGTTTTCTCTTAGGCAATTTTGGCTTTTCTTCTTCAATTTCATCATCCTCTAAATCCAATGTCTCTTTACTAAGGATCACAGGGGATTAATATTTCCTTTAGCTTTATCTTTTATTACATCTACTGGTGTTTCTTCTTTTTCTTTAAACATCTCATCCTCGGCAGAAATTAGCGGTACATTAGATGAGTCTCTAGATAAACCCTTTTCTTCCTCAACAGCAACAGGTTGTGCTACAGCATCTGGATCCACACTAAGCAATTGGGCTCGTTCACTTTTAAAAGCAAGGGCTTTCTCGGTTGCTTGAGGTATTTCCATGTCTTCATCTGATAATTTTTCCTGCTCTTCATTTAACAATTGATTTTGCTCGTCTATTCTTTTACATCTTTCTTCTTCTAAGAGCTCCTGTTCTTTTGCTTTCATTCTGGTTTTATGTTCTTGAACATGTCGCATCTGCTCTTCCACATGCCATCTTTCTTTCTCCAATCTCATCTCTTCTTTCAAAGCTATTGTTTCGTTCACTCTTTTTTCTTCTTCCGCCTTACGCCTTTCCTCCACTACTTTGGCTTCCTCCTCAGCCTTGAGTCTGGCTTCCTCCTCAGCCTTGAGTCTGGTCTTCTCCTCAGCTTTGAATCTGGTCTCCTCCTCATCCTTGGGCCTTGCTTCCTCCTCGACCCTGAGTCTAGTCTCCTTCTCTTCTTTATGCCTTGTTTCTCTTATTGTAGTCTCGTTCTCTGTTTTCCGTCTTGCTTCTATTCTCGCTAATTCCAATTCTCCTTTTCGCTCTAAGCGGCGTTCTTCTGCTCTCTTTCTATACCCTTTTTCCATTCTGTCCTCTATCATAGTAGCTAAGACATCGCAGACGAATTCTTCATCTTCTAAGTACGCTTTACATAGCAACAATTTCTGTTTCAACTCCATGACTCCCAGGTCAGAGTCAACGGTTTCTCCCATTTCATTCAAAACCGTTACCAAATCTTCTTTTGTCGCGTTTTCAAACATTTTTTTTTCTTGTCTGGTTCAAGAAAGTCTGAGCATGACGTAATATATCTCAATTACTTTCTAAACTTCTCAATACAATCAACTACTTCTCAACAGCCATAACAGTCTGTAGTGTTAAAACACTTAGAAAAAACTCTATTTTTGGTACAGCAAACCACACGCTATGCGTCGGTTTATTACTGAAGGAATTCAATTTCCTTAACCCCAAACCAGTCCAGCGCTCCGCACTTTCAAAACAAGGGACCGTTTCTCACCCTTAACTGTCCCGCTCGAGGGTCAGTTACCTTCTCATTAAAAAAAAAAGGCAGCAACCCCTCTCCGAAAACGCTCTGATTAGTGCCGACATTCCATAATCCACCGCAAATAGTAGTTTAGACACTACAAATGCCTCATCCCCCAAGTGAAACAGTGAAGTTAAGAGAGGAAACTCAGGTTTCTCTCTTATCAGCTCGTCACTGAATTGCGGCTGAAAATTACAAGATCCATAACACGTAGCCCCTATGTAATCTAGTGTGATGTTAATTCAAACCAAATCAATCCTGACATATAATTTTTCTCGAAATTTAACAGATATATAATGTTACTGAACCTTTTAGAGTCTCATTGTGTATCTTTTATTTAAAAATGGAAAAATTATTGTATTATTTTGTGATCATGTGCATGCACACTAAACATCAAAGATAAGTATACATAAAACAACTGAATATCCGTACAAAAATTATTCATGTTTTAAAAAAGTCTTATTTTGAACTGATTGCTTAAAAAACAATAACAAAATATACTGTTCACACATATATAAGTTTTCTATGCAAATTTTAATTCACGTTCGAATGACTGACCATAAAATAAGATTTAAGAATTCAAAGAAAACTATCATATAGATATTTGATGTAAAATATTCTTATAAATTACAAACTAGCTTATTTGGAAAAATGTACCGACAAAAGAAAAGCTGCTTCATTCAACTGAAAAACATTTATGGTAGATTTGTTTTTTTTATCATCCTTTATATAATTTGTTTCATCGTTATGTTTTAAAACATTTTACATTACATTTATAATTGCGATTTGATACATTTCTTCATATGTTAGGTAAATCAGCATTCCGTCCATTTTAGTAGAACCGAGATTCATTTATAGGAGTTGATGCTTTTCACAAAAGAGGTTTATCTCTTACCTCTTATATATATCAAATACTCACAGGCTATTCTAAATGCACGAAAGGAAAATAGTTGTTACAAAATATATTTGACCACAATTTGAGACTAAATATCTTGTGTGTAGTAATATACGAGGATAAGTCAGAAATACACTGCTAGCCACCGTAAATGCAACACCAAGAAAGACAAGAGATAGCACAACAAAATTTATTTTGTAGATAACATGTTGACCAAGTATCAAATGATCAATTTTATAGACTTCTGTGAAGTGTGGTTCCTGCCAGAATCAGTAGCCAGAGCAGCCGCTATTGTCGGAGATCACCGCTGCCACATGCCTCGGCATTGATTCAAACAGACTTTGGATGTGTTCTCGGGGTACAGCAGACCAAGGAGCTTCCACATGTTGCCAAAGTTGATCTGGTGTAGAAGCTGGGGGTGTAATCTGGGTCAATCGTTGAGCAACCATGGAACACATGTTTTCTATCGGTGAAAGATCCGGCGAGCAAGCCGGCCAGGGAAGCAATCGAATCTGGTGATTGACGAAGAACCTTTAAAATGTGTGCCACTTGTGGTCGCGCATTATCTTGTTTAAATATGGCTGTGGCCATGCCCTGAAGGTAAGGAAAAGGACAACTGGCTCCAACACCTAGGAGATGTAGCGTTTGCTGTTTAAAGTACCAGCAATGCGTACTAGAGGAGTGCGAGAGTGATGTCCAATACCACCCCATATCATAATACCCGGTGCAGGACCAGCGTGGCGGTGCATAACGCAGCTGTTCAGCATCCTCTCTCCATGGTGTCTCCAGGCTAGAATCCGACCATCGTGGTGTTGCAGACAGATGCGTGCCTCGTCAGTAAAGACAACTTCATTCCATTTTGCCGCCCACATCCTTCTTTCATCGCACCATTGGCGGTGGAGATGTCTGTGGTTCTACGTCAAGGGTAGACCAAGCAATGGACGTCTTGCGGATAGACCACTCTGCTGTAAACAGCGTCGAATGGTACGCGCAGACACTGAATGATGCGTTACAGACTCAATAAGCTGTGCTATGGTTCGTGATGTGACTGAGCGATTCGTCACTGTCATGCTCACAATTTGCCTTTCCTCACGTGAAGTGGTGCACTGAGGTGGATGCGATCCACCACATCGGTCCGTCGTACCCTCCTGCATCCAACGGCCACATATCCGCATTACAGTTGTTTGGTTTCGTCCAACACGACTACCGATTTCTCTGAAAGATAATCCACAATCTCGGTAGGCCACTATCTTTCCTCTGTCGAGCTCGGATACTTGATCAAAAGCTGATCGCTGTTTTCTACGAGATATAACTGGTCGTTTTTTTGAAAAAAACGCAAGAAAATCACAATTACCAAACTTGAAATCGTCGAAATCTCCAAGCCTTAAATAGCACTTTGAGGTGGCGCCACAAGCGCGCGTGATGTGTGTCTGCGCTGAAATTCTAATCATTTGCATATCTCACCTCCACTAATGCATGTTGTAAATTTCATGTTATTTGCATGCTTCCTTTAGGGCATTTACGGTGGCCAGCAGTGTATATATGGCATGATACACTAAATATTAATTCCAGCTGTCATTTATACTTTCATTTAGATTTTAAATTACTTTCAATCCTTCTTAATTATTTTTGCAGCATTTTAATTTAAATTCGAAATAAGTAGTAAATTTGTTTTCAAAAAGTATATACACAATGAATTTACATCTCCATTTTAAAATTAAGACGTGATATGGCGAATTCTGAATAATATTTTTCAAGAGCAGAGTAGACACACACCACAACAGACACACACAAACATGAAGTAGAATTTAAGATTCCGTAATTTGTTATTGTATAAATATATTGTTATCAAAACCTATTTTTTTTTGTTCAGGATTATACATTGAATCTAAGTGTAATTAAATATACATTTGAACAAATTTCTTTCATTTCTGATCATTTTTTATATTTATTAATATCTTGAATATTATATATCTATCTATCTATATGTATGAGTAAATGTAATATATTTTTGTTCATTTAATTATTTTTTTTTAACTATTTTGTATTTATTTAAAGTTGTCTTTTCCCTCTTTCTCAAAATTCTAAAAATTGCAGCGAATATATATAATAAATGTTATTATCAATCAATTATTAACTATATTATCAAGCTGCATTATTCTCAAAAGTAATATAATTTAACCTTTTGAATTGTGACTTAATTACACAATTTGTTTTTAATTCATATTTTATTTGGTAGATTAAAATTTTTTTGTGTCATAGCTGATCCTACACAGTCGAGTAGAGAAGCTAATTCACACATTAAATCTATCGAGGCTCAAAATCCCCACCTCACATTGGTGCAGTGTGGAGAGGGGGATGTCAACTTAGGTGTCGTTCTTGTCACTTGATTAAGGTTCATAATTACGAGGACTGTCAGCAATAGCTCACACGTAGCTTCAAAGTGCGATATTAATAATTAAAGTCAAATCAAATTTTCGATCTGGAATGTTTTTGAAAAAATTGTATTTTAAGAAGTTTGTATACTTTATAAAATTCTTTAATCAATAATATTTTAACACAAAAATCAATTCTGTACATAAAAACTTAATAACCCCTAAAAGTTCCCCTAAATTTGTAGGATAAAATGCATTTTCTTATTCTTAAAATTTTCTTCTATGTATCTAAAGTTTCTACTTTGCGAAATAAGCTCCGTATGAAATGGATTAATTCTGTTATCGAACAATACAGGATGCACACAAGATATTTTAGAATTGACAGTCTAAATTAAAAAAAGTGTTCTTTCATGAAGCAGTTTCTTCCATTTCCAGCATGTGATAAATAATGTAGATTTCGATATTGTGAACTTATCCCGAGAGATGGCAGCACGGAAAGTGATTGCTTGTATAAATTGAATAACGTGTAGATATATTTATTTTTTTAATTAACGGCGTTTTAAAACAAAACAATCAATTATAAGTGACCGAAAGCATTATTTTTAATCACACTTCAATGATAAGAGTGATACATGAATTAGTATAAATTATTCACACCAATTTCCACAAGAAGTTACGTGATATCAACTAGATTTAACGTGCAAGAGTTAGCCTCTGTTTTTTATGCACCGTTCTGTGGAGAATCCTTTACATGAATCGAAGGAAAACACACAATAATGTTAGCAAATTTCCGCAGTCTGGGATAAATATAAATTTATCCCAGTTTTTAAGACTTAGCTCAGCTGTAGCTCTGTTAGAGAACCCCCGAAAAAAGAAAGGCTTACCAGTGGCACACACAAGAGAGTCCGAGCCTCCTTTTCCATGAGCCTAGATTTTTTCGATTGAATTATAATTCTAAATTTAATGAAGTATTTGTTATTTATCATTTATTTTATTAATTAATACTGATTATTTATTCAGTACTTTATTTTCTACTGTTTTTTGTTCCGAGAATCGACAAAATCAATAGAATATGTTTGGTGGGGCGTGCGTGTTGGGGTATGATACGAGACTGGTAAACTTTCGACCCTCGACTCCCCTCCCCCTTGAAAAATTCCCGTGTATGCCACTGAGGCTTACTAAACATAAGTATTAATTTTCTGCTTCAGTTATCAAGTTAATTACTTAATTGCCACGTAAATATGAGCTATTTTGATTTAAAATTTTCTGCAAAAATCACTTTTGAGAACAAATTTTAGCTATGGTATATGATTGTATTTCTCCATGCTGAGATTCTCAAATTTATCAAATCAATATATTTAATTGTTTCAATCACACTGAAATAAAAAAAAAATGATTTACATCTCTCAAAAAAATATTTCATGAGCTAGAAGAGTCTATTTTTGTTATGATCCAGCCATCAGAATAATATACTTAATATATATTTTTATTGACTAATATTATAACTAGATATAGTAAGAGGTTAATTTCTTATAAAATTTTTCGTTTTGTAAAATATTAGACATCTAACTCCTCCTATGTTTAATATTTTTAGATAATTTAATTCCACATTTGAATTTTCGATGATAGAATTTGAAAGTTAACTTACTTCCATAAGTTATTTGATTTTGTTATGAGTAAAGTATATGAAGCTGCAGAACTAGACTGCATCAGTGGCGTAGACAAGGGTGGAGTTTGGGGGGTTTAAACCCCTCCCAACAGATTTTTTTTAGTGTAAAAGATACATCTCGGTGCTTTCGTTGACGTTGTTATTTATTTTTTTAATCTAACACCTTCCATGAAAGTAATATGTTGCAGTAAGCTCCTAATATAGTATGGCACGCTCTGTAAAACAACGTCATCAATGACGTCCAGGAGAAAAGTTATATAACACCTCTCTCTCTACGTAGCCGTGCTTCCCGCTTCTTTCCCCCTGCGTACGAACGAAACGATATGTTACGGAAATAATTCAATAAATCTAACAGGATTCAACCAAACATAAGAAATGGAGCCAAAATTGCTTTAAAGAACGCATCAATCACCACACTGTGTACGCCACTAGACTACATAATCTTCATTTCATTACACACGATACCAAAGTTTATATTTCTATCTTTAAGTTCCCCCACCCCACTACAGAAAAAATTAAAAGATCTGGCTGGATTTATATAATGAGCAGCAACACTATTAGGAATCTCCCGCGCCTCATTATTATTATTATACATGGAAGTATTTGATGAAATTAGGATTTAACTCTTTGACTTTTAGCCGTCGGCACCAAAACCTACGCTTTTGTTCATAGACACAAAAATTCTAGGCGTTTGTACAATCTGACGGCTTTTCGATATCATCTTTAATAGTTAGCTCTATAAAATACAGACTTCCCAGAAATGATTTTCTAATATTCAAGGCAAAATAGAGAGTTTATTTTACTGTGCAAACGAGTCAACCTATTTCCCTATACCTGCAGTTCAGTTAAACCGAGAGAAACAGATTTTAAAAAGTAAGCAGAAGACGTCTGTAGTAATTTTGTTTTGCAGTCACAACTTCTCCTGGTTTAAACAATGCTGAGTAAGAGAGAGAATTTCGATTTTCTCTTTCGGTTTCTTTGTTGATGAATTATTTCTTTTAAATTTAAAACCTCAAGCTAATCGTTTTTAATTTTTTCATTCCACTCATTTTTTTCTTGCAATAAATGCAAATATTTAAAATTATAATTGTAATTTATCAGTAATATTTATATCATGTATTCTACTTTATTCAAAACAATATTCTTCTTCAGAGGGTCAAACCCTTTTTTCCTATTAAAAACTTATGCTCTTTTTCTTAAAATTAAATTAAGAACATTCTATTAAAAATATCCAAAAAATCACTTTTATAATCTTCAGAAACTGTTATAAGAAATTTTTCTACAGTTATTAATTTACTCAAAATTATTTTTCTTTATAATTCAAATAAAAAAAGTTCTGCAAACTAATGAAGATATACGATAATCCTGCTCATTTTCAATTGGTAATTAAGCGTTATAAGACTCATTTCTAAAAATTTCATTTTACATTAAGAATGTATCTTCAAACTCTCTTAACCTCTTTCTTACATCTAATAATATTATCCATTGCAACGTATAATTATCCAATGAAATGACTGTGACTACTCTCTCTCTCATAAATTTTGCTTTTAAGGTATCCGAATACGTTCGGAACCGTGATTTTACTAAAGCGCACAAACGAATATTTTTTTTTAATATTTAGTGTCTTTTAGATTAGAATACACGTATGAAATTGTTTTAAAACTATTTTTGCAATAAAAAATTATTTAAATGCAACATTTTGGCAAAAAATGAACATAGGATTTTCAAAACATTCTCCTTTTATGGAAAATGCTTCTATAATGATAATATTTTGCCTATATATAGCGTAGACCTCTCTTTTTCTCTGTACAGAGCATGAACTAGGATTTTTGAACTATATGACTTGAAGTGGATTTATCTTTATTTTAGTATATCAGAGTGGGGAAATTTTAACAAAAAAACACCGGTAACTATATTTTAATTGGTAACTCTGAAAGTAATATGAATCCTTCAAAAATCCTAGTTCAAGCTCTCTGGACTGGTCTTGGTTATATATAAACAAAATAATATTATTATAGAAGCATTTTTAATAAAAGGAGAATGTTTTGAAAATAGGTAATTCTAAGCTCATTTTTTTTGGACAAAATATTGCATTTAAATAATTTTTTATTATAATAATATTCTTAAAACAATTTTGTACGTGTATTCTAATCTAAGTTACACTAAATATTAAAAGAAATATTCGTTTGTACGCTTTTGCAAAATCATGGCTTCGAACGTAGTCGGATACCTTAAAACAGTAATATTTGTGTGACACAAACATGTAGATATCTCGACCTATATTAAAAGCGTTGTATCTTCTCCCTTTCTTAATTTCAGTCGTTTTGAACGAAAATCCTTCCTTTTACGAGCCTTACTGTAGTGAATGCGCTTCAGAACTAGTTGAGGAATTTTCATCCAATTTAAAAGAATCTTAAGTCTTTATCTTGCAGGTAATATACGACGTTCTAGGCCTTCGTTTTCTCTCAGGATTATAGATCGCGTTTTGTTGCGCTACCTTCCATTCCAAATGCTTACACACCTGAACTGAGAGCACGCATAGGCAGCTGTATTAAGAGTCGTGAAAACACAACTTGTAATGCGTAATAACCCGGCATTTATTCAGAGTTCTGATGTTGAGCAACCTTCAGTTCCAACTCAGGTATTAAGACCGGTGATGTTCTGTTCCAATTTAGAGACATCTCGTTAAATTTGGCATTTATAAGCGATTCCAAGTAATTTCGAAAAAGTATCTAAAAAAAGATCTCTTTTTGAATAAGCATATTTTTAAGTCTGAATGAAGGCGTAAAGTACGATCTTAAATAAACTAAACGGTCTTAAGTATTTGAGCAGTCTTTTTTTTATTATTTTTTTCGAAATTTATTGAATATCATAATAAAATTTTAATAAAAAAATGTGAGGAAAGATCAAAGAATATTTTGTCACAGCATTTAAAATTTCCTTATATTATTTCACATTTCTTGTTTTAAATATATTTTGTTCGTACATAAAAGAATGCTGGGCTGTTGCGCCTCTGAGTTAGTTTTTACATAGAAGAATGTGAAATGATGTCTCAAAAACAATGACCAGTTCTTAAAATTCTTATGAAGTGAATTTAATGAGTTTTAAAGAAAGAAAATAATTTAATATATTGTGTGTGCTCTCAGAAATCGGTTTTGTTTTGTGTTCCATTTTTATTTTTATTGAATTGTTCCTGGATATATAATTATTTCAATGTCATCTGAGACGATGATTCATTGGTTTGTTATTCAAATTTTTTGAACTACTTAAAATTCAGTTTAAAATGATCTGCAAGTAACAGATGTCTTTTTTACTTTTAGTTTTTGACTGGTGATTTTAGTATTGATCACACAAAAGTTTCGAAAGGAATTTGTTGTGAATTAATACTGAAGTGACAATTTGTATGCTTGGTATTAATTATTTATAAATTTCATTTTTGAGATTCTTTCTCCATGGAATGGTAATTTTTAAGCTATTCAAGCTGGTTGGGAATATAAAAAATAGTAATTAAAAACATTTTAATGATATTTTTCAATTAAAGTTCATTATAAAAGTAGCTTTTGACTCATAAAATTATGAATAATGTTATGATTTTACAAAAAGAGTAAACTTATCGCAATTTTTCAAATATTCTTTAAATTTAAAAAATCTGAGAATTTTTAACTTTGCTACCCGGAAAATATTTACTGCCAAAATTAATTGCGCTTTTCTGTCTAGTACTTCTGCCAAAAGTAATATTTATTTTTAAACATAAAAATTTCGTATGGTTCCGAAGAACTGTCACGGGAATTTAAGTATTTTTTACATTATTTTTTTTAAATAGTACATAATAAATTTAAAAACATAATTAAAATACTTTTGTCAAAAATATACCATCAGAGGCAAAATGAAAAATTTCAACTTCAATTTCGTTTGAGGATATGGATTTCAGTAACTCTACTTCAAAATTGGAAATTCTTATAAACAAGTAATATAATTTTTTTTTAAAGTCAAATCCTTCTTAGGTCAACAAAGAAAATATTTTGGTTACTTTTTATTAAATAGTTACAATTAATACAAATATATATATAAATATGACAGAATCACAATATTAAGGGGCAAAATAGAAAGCGAATTTTCTCGCAACTTTCCATTTTTCTTTCTGTATATGGTGTAAGACTATTATTTTTATTTGGTACTATTTATTCACTTTCAATTGTTTTTCGTTTCTAATTTATGAAGTTGATGGTGGTTTATAACTTCTCATTCTATTCATCTCTTTTAATGCTTTATCGTTGCAAGAAACCTTTCCAGTGAGTTTCAAACAGTCTAGTTCTTCTGAGATGGGGCAGTTTCCGTGCCCCATCTCAGTACACGTGATCTTAAGGGTATTAACATTTGAAAAGCCTAACCCCCTTTTTTCCCCTTTAACACTGTATTAGTAGCTCTTCGATAATAATACAGACTAAACAAAACTTATTGTAGGCATCCAACGATCTTATTCATTTGACAAATATATCTATTAAGCTTTCTTCAGTAAAAAAGCATTTATTAAATGGCTTTGGATTCGAACTTTTGGATACTTTGGAGTGAATGTTCAAAAGAATTTGACAAATCGTGTTCATGTAACTTGTCTGATCTTTTAAAACTTAAGAATAAATGTGACTTTATATAATTTGAGAAGATAGAGAAGATAATCTTATAAAAAAATCTCCAGAAATCAATTCGAATTAAATCTGTAGATTTAACAATTTTGCTGGTACTGTAATATTAATTAATAAAAACATCACAATCGTTAGTTGTGGTCAATAAAGGTCACTAGCAGCAAATTGCAATTCTTGCTATTTGTAAACATTTGCTTCGGAAGTGAGAATAATTTCACATTTCTCATTGTAACTCGTTGATATCCTATGTTTATGGAGATTCATTTATAGAAATAATTTGCTTATTACGCTATTCACTACATATCTGAAATAATTTGATTACTATTTAGAATTATTTTGATTACTCTTGTTTTTCACACATGATCTCTCTCTCTATATACCGGGTGTCCAAAATTAAACTTGAAATTTGCGAGCAGTCTGTAGTAAAAACTATTTGGGCTCTTTTATATTTCTCGAAATTTGAAATGAAATTATTTAGTTATCTCTTCCGTATTGCTGTTTATTGTTGACATAATTTCGGAATACAGTTTAAAATCAATAACTCATCTAACTCAAAATTTTATTTTTGCTTCAGCTTAAACAAGGTGCCTTTCCAAACTGGTTTCGTAAGCTGAATGATAAGCATTCTTTTTCTATCACTTTTCTACCACATTTGATAAGCCAAACACATTGGCAACAGGGAGTGAATAATGATGAAACGAATTTCTGTTGCATTAGGGGAAAAGCGTAGATAATCTATTTATGTTTGAGTTGTTTTAGCTTAGAGGGTACAAAACAGATATTGGTGACGGATCTTATAATTTTGAATATTGGTCAAGGGGCGTGTATGAAACTAGGGCTAGTGCGTCACTCCCTATTATTTATATATAACTCATGTTGCATTATTGCAATGAGAGCCAGAACTAAAAACAACGATTCGACTTGATTGTTAGACGCAGTATCTTAGCTGTTATGATCCCGAACTCGTACTCCAGTGTCACGGGTTCGAGTCCTGGTGCCACTAACGACCCAGCGCTTAGAGAGAGTCGATGCATGTTAAATCTGTCGAGGCTCAATGTTCTTTTGTTGTCAGCTCAGGTTTCGCCCTCTACATTTGACCAAAGTACGTCGCCAATTGCCCACGGGTTGCTTTATAGTGCGACATGAATATAATACTCACTCGACTTGAATGTTGTAGAATACGAGGTTAATGATTTTGACCACTGGCCTTCAAGTAAAGCAATCAAATGTAATATAAGAAAAAATGCGGACACAGAGCGTTGCATCATACTTTCTATTTACACAGAGGTAGAACACTACGCTTTATGACTGTATAATATCTTAATTATTAGTTTTCTGCAACTCTTTAAGAAAGAATATTTTTCTAAGAATAAAAATTTTTTATCAATTTGGAATAAATTCGGTCCACAGATTGATACAGAGAGGTTACAATTGAACTTCCGCCATAAACAGTACACTGAAGTTTAAACGAGTGAGTAGTATGCCTCCAAATTTGGTATACTTTAGATGAATCAAGAATTTTTTTTAAAAAAAAAGTTAAAAAAGGATACTTTAACTGAAAACTAGGTGATACTTTGTATAAAAATGGCAAATTTTTTTTACAAAGGAAAGACCCCCGTGGAATACACAAGCAAATTATACAATTCAAAACGAGATTTGTAAGCAATAAAATGTAAAAACCCAGAAAAGTATAAAATATCCATCAATTCTAGGGGAAAGAAGAGAAAGCATGTGCAAAACAGGGTCTAGGTATAAAGGTAGCAGAAATATTCATGTGTCATTTCGAGATTTCTAGTTATCACGATGACGATGTTAGTTAAAGCTATATTCTGAAAACAAGAATACTTCTGCTGGAGATGGAGAATTAGCTTCTAAAGAACGTACAGCAGGGACCAGTGCTTGTTAAAACTGTCCAAGCCATGATGGAGTGATTGAAAAAGACGTTGGTCGACTTGAAGAGTTCCCTAACGCTTCATGTGCAAAATATCACACCATTTGCAATCTGTTGCTAAAATTGTCCACCA
Source organism: Trichonephila inaurata madagascariensis (assembly GCA_019973955.1). Classification (NCBI taxonomy): domain Eukaryota; kingdom Metazoa; phylum Arthropoda; class Arachnida; order Araneae; family Nephilidae; genus Trichonephila; species Trichonephila inaurata. Next base: position 1,002,162 of record BMAV01015310.1, on the reverse strand, counting down.
TCTTGAAAGTTTACAAGGGTGCGTTGGACCATATCGAGCAATTTTCATTACATCCTCCTGATCTCAAATAACAATTGTCTCACCTTGCAATAGTTGGTGATAATATGTACCAGTTACTTCAAACTGACCTAATGTTTTCATCCTTTTTTCATTCAGCACATGCGTGTTGTAATTGATTTCTTCACCTTTTATTTGATGCGGTTCGATAACACGGTGACCAAAAACTGTTCAATAAAAGTTGAAATTCCTTATGCACTCCATACGGGTAGGTTACTTAAATTTGCCCATTTTCATTTAAAGTGTAATCTAGCTGACATTTTGAAGTTTATTTGTTTTTTACAATTTTTTGAGTGCATCTCGTGTCACAGTCCATATACGAAGTTTAGCGGCAATTTATATTTTTAGCTGAAAGGATGCTGTTTATAGGGGAAAAATTTGATTTTAATCATCTTTTACATTGTGAATGAAGATCTTCCGAATTAAGTTATCCCTAAAATTAAAAAAAAACTGAATTGGGATCAGTATTTAAAGGGTTTTTAGAATCTTCTTTGCTAAAAGTAGAAACTTTTAAATTTTTAAATTATTAAAAATTTTAATGAAAAAAAAATGGACATGTGGTTTTCAGAGACGTAGTAGTAAAAAAAAAATATTTCCGCGATCTTTTCTGCTGAAAGCAAAAGATTCAAAGTCAAATTATTTGTTTTGAGTAGTTATACTGTTACTCTTATCGTGATACTTGTATTATTTTTCATATATGTGAGTTCCTCTGCGCTCACACATGCCACATGAGTATTGAGAGTTTAGTATGTGTATGTGTTTGCTTGTGAATGCTATGATTCATCTCTCTGCCATCTTTTTGATGGCTCACTGACCTAAATAATGTGAACACTCAAACAAGCAGTTTGTTTGCTTTCTTTCTCTAAGTAAACTGCCTGGTACTGGTCGTCTTACTATTGAATGATAAATGATTTCAGGAATATTATAGTATAAATATATTGCTATATACTAAGAAATAAAAAGGTCTAAGTGAAAAAATGTTTGTCTAACATACAGAAATGTACAAATAAATTCTATTATCTTTTGATACATAAGCGCTGTGTGTATCATAATCTTTTTTCGGAGGCGAATATTACCTGTAATAATAAATAATAATATTTAATTTGCTTCTGTGTGGTGCAAATATATTATAAGGAACATTTACAAGGAATTTAAGCTTTATTCTCTCTCTCTCTCTTTTTCTCTGTGTATATACATAAATATAATAATTTATGTAAATTTTCCCTTAAGGGATTTTAATTCATAATAGTCTTGAAACTTCGTGTCAAGACTTGGTCAAGTCTTCGCATGATAATTAATTTCTAGTTTACCAACCTAACGAGATTTAACTATAACCTTATATATCTTCCAAAAACTGAAATTTCAGCATTTTTAGAACATGTTCATGAAATTTTCATCAACCTCGTATTAGGACCAATCAGAAGCTTTTATCGGAAATCATATGGTTTTAATAATTTCCTGTTGACCATGAACATAATTAAACGAGATCTCGGGAGTGAACAATGAATGCTTTTACGGATGTCTTAAATTGTGTGCGTGTTTGTCCACTCGTGTTTGTGCTGTACTTTTCGTTTCGTCGTTTGTTCGTCAATAAAATATGGATGTTTAACGTCTAAAGCCTCCTCCTCCTTTCCACGATTGCATCTATCATTACAAAATTATCACCTCTATACCACAGCGCATTAAATCAAGTCCTTAATTTTACACACACACACACACATTCTGCTGGCCAAACAAAATGCAACACTCTGAACGTGAACCATGTGAAATTTACATCATGCGTTGGCGGCGATGAAACATGCAAATCATTAGCATTATAGCACAGACGCATATCACGGGTAACCGTAGCTCCACTCACAAGCGCTATGTAAAGAGAGGACAGATTGGCGATTTGAAATACCGCAATTGTTTTTTCGTGGCTTTTTTTAATCCGAACGAGGAAGAATAGTAGCCTTTTGGGATTGCGGATTATTCTTCAGAGAAAAAGGTCAACATGTGGGACGAAACCAAGCAACTGTAATGCGGATTTGTCATCCCTGGAGGCAAGAGGAAGCAACGAACCGACGGGACTGATCGCACCCACCTCGTTGCACCAATGCTAGTGATGAGAGGCGGATTGTGCGCAGGGCAGTGAGGGATCCTGCAGCCACATCATGAACTTTAGCACAACAGATTCAGTCTGTTATGCATTATTTGGTGTCCACTTGTACCATTCGACTCCATTTTCAGCAGAGGGGAATGTCTGCAAGGTGTCCATTGCTTAGCTTACTCTTGACTGGAAACAATAGTAGTTTGTGCCGCCAATGATGCGATGAACGATGGACATGGACAACGGAATGGAACGACATTGTGTTTACTGACGAGTCCCACTTCTGCCTACAACATCACGATGGTCGGATTCGAGTTTGGAGACGCCGTGGTGAGAAGCTGCTGAACTGTTGCATTACGCATCGCCACACTGGTCCTGCAACCGGTATCAAGGTTTGGCGTGGTAATGTATTTCACTGCTGCACCCTTCTTGTACGCATTGCTAGCTGAACAGCCTGCACTACATGTCTGAGGTGTTGGAGCCCATGGTCTTCAGCGCTGTCATATTTCAACAGGATAATGCGCACCCCCACGTGTTCAAGAGTTCTTCTAAATATATATCATAAAATTGATATCTTTCAACTTTAAAACACCAATTTCTATCATAGATGTTAACTCATTCAACGTCTTAAGATAAAATTATGAGAAGTATATTAAAATTTCTCAAAATTTTGTATGACAAAACCTATACACTCTGCTTTCTCAATTAAAATATAAACGATATCTCCTTTAACACAAATATATTTTAAAAGTTAAATATCATATCATATCATATATTCTTCTTCTCCTAAAAGCTTTGTTCAGCAAAACTCAGTCATTTCAATGTTATTAAAATGAAAACTAATAATTTCACTGATCTTTACTTCTTAGCGGCAGAAATTTTGGGTGAACGGTAATCCACATGTTGTTGTCCAATGATTTGATTTAGTAATTTTTTTCGACGTTGGTCTTTCAATTTTGTATTTGATGTTTTTCATTCACTATTGTATTCGATGGTGGTCAAATTCACGGTATTATTGTAAAGACTTTCCGGAGAAGACATCTTTATTTCTCTGGTGGAAGGAGTACTTCTTTCATCACGGGGATAGGGAATTCACGCTTCTTTTCTTTCTTTTTTTCGCCATTAGAACGTTGTTTCTTTTATTCCCGATAATCTGGCTTCTAAAACAAAGACAGAAATATCGTTCGGCGGTCAAAACGGTTTCTTGTTGGGGTTAAAATTGCGTTTCTTTTTTTTCCTTACCATAGAGCATTCCTTTCAATTCCGGCAACCTGAGGTCTTCAGCAAAGAGGTGTACAGCGCAGTCGAAGTTCCACCAAATTCTCCATAGCATTTATTACGGTCGTTGGCTTTCGTTTTTACTTTAAGATTATTTTAAGAATATATTTAAGTTTAAACTCTGAAATGCGTTTTCAAGAAAATCCTACCGGATTTAATTCTGACATGTTTTGAGCCAGAATCAGATTTAGTTTTTAAAAAAGGTCTTTATTCTAGAATTAGTACATCTCTTCTGACGCTAAGAGTAGGAGTTTTTTAAAAAAGGTCTTTATTCTAGAATTAGTACATCTCTTCTGACGCTAAGAGCAGGAGTTTTTAAAAAAGGTCTTTATTCTAGAATTAGTACATTTGACGATAAGAGCAGGAAGGAAAAAACCACGGTGTGTTTTAAGTGGGTTAGCACTTAAGACACCGATGGGGTAAGTATCGAGGATTTTATGATTGTACTTGAAAGTTAATGCTGACATATAGGGCTATTAAATATAACGATCTGGAATTAGACATGTTTATTGGCTAGGCCATATGTTCGGAAGAAATAAATGGGTGATTAGTTTGATACTTGAAGATGAAATGAAAAAAATATGAGTTAAGTGCTAGATAGGGAATTTAATTTTTAATCTAATTTAATTATTCTTACATATATATAGTCTGAATTCCCTACAAATGAGAGATGAATATTTATCAATCAAAACCGAAAAATGCTGAGAATGTAAGAAGACCATTCATTGAAGGATATGTGAGAAATTAAAATTTAAAAAAATGGATGCTGCAGTATTATAAACATTGCTGACAGGACAGCTTATATAAAAAATAATTTATATGAAATTGGGGTTGAACATGTTTTGTGACCAGCCAACCTTCCCCTTTATGTTAATTATACTGAGCAAAAACCAATTGAAAATAATGAATAGAATATCTAAATCTGTTACAATATAAAGGTAACTTACCTAAAAATTGCACTCAAAAATGCAGAGCCCGCGCTAAATTTGAGTACAATAAACAAGTTATTGCCAGATTCTGGACCCAAATGCAAATTCAAGGCGTGTGAATGGCTGAATTGTAGCACTTAACAAAAATATGAACATAATAGAAATAAAAATTAAAAAGAGAGTTTATAAACTATCATAACTTTAACCTATCATATATATATATCGTCTTGCCAATTTATACTTACATTATTTTGAAAGTAGTTACATTAATAATTCTAAATTTTATATTTATCGTTATATAGATGATATAATCATTTTTGGCAAACAAGCCAATTTTATACCTAACATTAATTTTTATCCACAATATCTTAATTTATTACAGACAAATAATAACAACAATGAAGCAAATTTTCTTGACATAAATGTCAAATTATATGAAAATGTAATAGTTTCTAATATTTATGATAAAAGAGAAGATTTTAATTTCAATATTATAAAAGTTCCTCATTGGGAGAGTAATGTACATGTTTCTATATTCAGAAATATTGTTATTAATTATATACAACGTAATAAATTTCTTGTGTCAAAAAAATCAGACATTATAAATAACTATAAACATGTTACTAAATATTGCTTAAATCAGAAATACCCAATTAATTTTATTAATAGTTATATAAATAAAGCTATTCAAAATAGTTAGGATTAAAATTATGAGATTCATAATAGCTTATTACTATATAAACAAATATTTTGTTATAGTTATCTCCATAATCTAATATTAGATTAGAAATTACTTACTATTATTTTATTCATATTTACTCTGGTGTTATTATAGTTATGCTATAATATGCAACTATTATTAATTTTATTTCCATTCTTTTAATCTTTTTGTTAAGTGCTACATTTCAGCCACTCTTTTGATTTAAATCTGTATTAGGGTATAGAATCTGGCAACAAATTAATGTTTGCACTCAGATTTAGCGCGGGCTTTGCATTTGTAATTTCAATTTTTAGGTAAGTTACCTCTATCTTGTAATGGATTTAGATATTTCTATCCATTATTTCCTATTGGTTTTGCTCAGTGTTATTTACAAAAAAGGGGAAGGTTGGCTGGCCAAAAAACATGTTCAACCCCACTTTTATATAAATTATTTTTATATAATAACTGTCCTAAGTCAGTAATGTTCATAACACTGCAGCATCCATTTTATATTTATTATCTCGATTACTCTTTTGTCCTTCATTGTGTGATTTTCCTGCTGTCTATGTGTTTGTCGAATGTTATTGTTTGGATGTTATCTCTTGTTAGTAGAGAATTGGCCTATATATATATATATATATACATGTAAAATTTTTTGGACAAAATCGGAAAAACATTTTATGATATCAGTTCGCATAAAATTAATCAAAAATATAATAAAAATGTTTTAAATTACTTTCAGTTTAAAGAGCTTTCATTTTTAAAGAAACTTTTGTTTATTGAGATACATTTAAATAAAAGTACATACTTTTTTCAAAAAGTCTTATTAATACTTACGTAAATTTCCAAAAATTTTATATTTTTATATTATTTTCAATCCTAAAATACCAATCAGTTTTAAATGAGTTTTATTCTTATTAGAGTAATACCAAGATTAAAGAGAATATGTTTAAATACAATGTATATAAATTAAAATCTAAGAAATGTATCAAGTATAAAAATGCGTTTGGTTAGAACTTTAACCATTGTTGATAGTATACATAAAAGTGTTTTCTTATGAATTAAAAACATAGTAAGAAGAAAGAGAAGATTAAGGGAAGCACAGAAAATTTCTTTAAAACTTCAAATTTTTGACAGAGCTTAGTACTAAAATTCTAGAGCTTGCAATAGTTAAGTCCTAGTATACAAAAGGACTGTAAGTTGTTTCAAAAAATAAGAGGAACGTTAGTACATATCTGTATTAAGATAGACAAACATTTACAATCTAATCTAGAGCCACATTCCACAGATTAAGGTTAAATGTTCAGATTAAATTTTCAACAGTGATAAAGTGAGAGTAATCGAAGCCAAGAGATACTTCTGGCTCCATGGAAGATCTTGTCTTGAAAATCGTAACAGCAGTGGACAAAATAAACAAGACGGGAATAGTTGGTTGTCCACTCTCCTAATGTAAACAGTAGGGGGGATCGAAAACTTTTTTTTCGGAATTTCAAAACCTATGAATGCGGAAAAGATGATCTACGGTATATAGATGAAGGGAAAAATAAAATAAAATAAATTTTGATGTTAAGTACTGCGACAAAAGGGGAAGGAGGTTTAGATATTTAAGTTTTTTCATATGATAAAAAAATTCAAAGTAGTTTTTGTTATCCAAAAATAGGCATTTTAATACTTTTTAGCATTTGTTACTATGAGAGGTCATCTACTAAATAATTACAAGAAAAAAAAACATCAGGTATATTGAACACAAACAGCTGCTTTAGTATACAATTTAAAGAAGTTCTTCTATCGAAATGACAGTGCACAATAAAGCGGAAGAATGAGTCAAGCTATAATCGGACTGATTAAACGGCGCGGGAAGAGAGAGCAGGGCTTATGAAATATTGCAATGTTCATTGTACCACTCAGAGTACTCGCATATCAATATTTATCACTTTGGGTCACTATATTGTACAAAAATAATTTTATTTTGCTTTTAAAATCATCTAACCAAAAGTAAGTCTTTTTCCATTTTTTCGAGAATTCAACTCTTTGTGGCAATATAAAAAAAAAATTTTGAAATTATTTTTTCAAATTATTTTTCTCCAGATCACCATACCATAAAATAGTGGTTTCAAACTTTTTCAACTCACTGAACCCCTAAAACGTGAAGGCGTTTCCGTTGAACCCCTAGAACTAGAAAGTGCTTTCGTAGAACCTCAATCCATACACATACTTCGAAGGATATGCCTCACAAAATACTATTTAAAGTAGATCTACATGTTATAGGCACTTTATGTAAAAGCTATTAAAAAGTATTGCCTTTATCATTAAAAAAGTTATAATCTAGTTTTTTTAATATAATTTACTCATTAATAATATTACTTTGTAATCCAAATGTCACCTATCCATGCATTATATAATATTTAGTAACTGGGATATGTGCTTGCTTTTTTTCACACAAACTGTTGAAGTCTAGGTCTGTTGAGATTAAATGCATTCGCGCATTACTTATTCTGAGTTTAATTTGTTTATACTTTATGTTTGTAGCTCTTAACATTGAGAAATATAGTTCACTTAAGCACAACATTCTGAATGGCATTAAAATGTTTATAGCTGTGTGAGAGATCCCCTGTATTTTGTATGAATTTTCAACCTAAAATTTAGAAGCTGTTCTTGTTAAATTTCAATTTTAACATCGAATCTGTTGATATGTTGTTTCCTCTCTTTCATAATAGGTGTTTTTTTCCCAAATGCAAAAATTTATATTTTTCATTAGAAAAATATTTAGTTTTGCAACGTACTGTGCTAACTAACGAGTATAAAATCTCATAGAACCCGAGATAGTAAACAATAGAATATTCACAAACTGGTAAGAAGTATATATATAAAGATAAGGCGTGCGCGTTTTAATATTCTTTTATTATATTATTATAAAAGTTTAAAAAGTATTGCATGATAAAGAGTAACTATATATAAAAATAAAATTTTCAGTTTTAATGAATAGGACGAGCTTTAGATACGTGTAACTTTTCAAACTTCATAGTGAAAATGAATCCATTTTGCATACAGATTTATTTCTCGATTTTTTTGTTGTGACTCGCGGAACCCCTGGGTATACATTGTGGAACTCCAGGGTTCCACTCTCATAGAACATCTTTTCCGCATAGGTAGGTTTCGATTATTAATAATTTTTGTCCTCCATATAACAGCCATCCACCCTAGTGAATAGTACCAGTACTTTAACAACGTACTTCGTGAGCTTCTCTGATCCAAATGGGATTGTACAATTTTTGACGTCTCTATCCTCGTTCTTTTTTCTAATCGTTAGGATTAATCGTTTAACTTTGTGCTTTTCGGAAACTGCAAGTAGAGTGAAATCCTGGGTACCATTGCACATTCTTCACTTTGATAAATGTTACCATCCCGCATATTTTTTTTAAACAATTTGCAAACATCGTATAGTTAGTCCTTGTTGCAGTCAATTAAACATTGAACTAAGTTGTATTCCGTAATTTTCAGCAACGCTTATTTTATAAGGGGATATTTGAAAATACTAATTCCTTAACTTTAAATCACTGCTTTTCGAGAATACTTTAAAGCTTATTTAGTTTCACTTGCACAATCATCTTGTATCAACGACGCAACATCTGTCACTGTTTAAATTTTAACTTTATTTTGATTTTGAATAAGTTGAATTTAGCAGCATTTGACATCCATGTAAAAACATAACATTTAGGAAAATCTTTAGGAAAGAAATTAAGAAAATTTTCGAGCCTTAAACCAATTTTAGGTACTTTATTCTTGATATTCTGCAATTATCATATTTTTTTCAGCGATTGGGCTGCTTTTAACAGTAACGTGAAAAGGGAGAATGATTTTACTTTAAATAAATAGTTAATCAACTATATACATTACAATAATTATACTGATTTCAAAAGTTCCTTACAAAACAAAATTTTTAACTTTTTTTTAGTATTTGATGAACAAAAAGCTGAAATGCGATGAACTGCCTTTGCTTTTATTTGTTACTTAATTGAATGTGTGTTGTGTGACATTTCTTTGTTATTACTACACTTTAGGTTTTCCCTGTACCTGTTATTTTCTTCAGATTTGGTATTCTATCCTTCTCTACTCTTTTAGGCTTCCTGTTTGAACCTAAAAGAGCAATTTTGTTTCATTTAGGGTGAAGTTTTGAATCATAATAACCATATATTCCGGCGTATAAAGAGTACTTTGAACACGGAAAAAGATAGAAATTAATGGGCCACTCGTATATAAAAATACAACTTTAAAAATAAAGAAATGATGAGCATAAAAAAATTATATTTTTACATATATCTAAATACTATTCATTTTAAAAAGTAATGGTATACCTTATAAATTCACCAATGAAATACTTTATAAATGTTGCCTTCCCCTCTTTTCTAATGCTTTAGGATTGTAGCTTCAGAAGTTATCCATTGTTCAAAAACCTAAGATAATATTTTAAAGATATGAACATTGCACATGTACATTTTAGGCTTCTATGTAAAAAAAGAGGTGAGCCTTATACGGCGAACACATCTTAAAATAAAAATAAAAATCTCTTTGGAAGTATAGGTGCACGTTAATATATACTCCGGAATATACGGTATTTTAACTATTAAAATATTTTATGAGACAGATTGGAAAGATTTAGCCTTACTTATTTAAATAACACTTGAGTACCAAATATTCATGCGGGGATTAAATTTTGCCAGAAAATAGAGAAAAATAACTCAATTAGAAATGCTTTTTATCAAGAGCATTTTTGTTAAATGTATTTTACTGCTAACAGTAAGTATTAGTACCAATTTAGCGAAACAACTCGAGTATTGTTTATTTAAGCAGTCTATTTGCCACATTAAAACGCCACAATATTTTTGTTAAGAAAATACAAATTAAGTATTTTGTTAGTTTTTACGGGGAGCACAGTTAATGTGTTTACTTTTGAGCTGAGGCTGGAGTATTAATGGAAGTAGAGCTTGAGAGAGTTCTGATGGGGAAAAAACAAATGAATGCAATAAGTTAATTTAGGAAATTTATTGTTTACTATTTTAGTATTAGTTTCCAGATGCGTTATTAAATTGGAAATTCCGTGTAGTGCGAATGAAAAAAAAAACTTTTCTATGTTTGAATTAAATCCAAAATGATTGCAAAGCACTTGTGACTTATTTATTTGGCATTTCATTCAAAATAACTGACTTTCTTACTTTGGTAATGAGTACAAAATACTTTTATGAGATACTTTTCCATCAAAGGAAGGAGAAAAGTATATGTCGTTGTAATAAGTAAGCACATTTACACTACCTTTATCGAGATTGATGATATATTAGCGTTGCATTTCACATCAACATGATGGCTATTGACAACGAGCCTCATAATTTTAAATCTACATTAAGTTATGAGGACATCATCAGAACTTGCACTTCACTCTCCAAACTTCCACACCACAGCAACGTGAGGACAAGCCTAGACAGATTTAACATGCAAAGTGCTTCTAAATATTTAATCTGTTTCGATTCCCTTTTTTCCTTTTGCTACTCTACAAAGTATTTCGTCTTGCAATAATGTTCTTATGAAAATTCCAAAGAACCTTAAAGTTCGGAACCGTGTTTTTGCAAAAGCGTATAAATGGATAATATTTATGATATTTAGTGTCCCTTAGATTAGAATACATATATAAAATTGTTTTAAAGACATTTTGACAAAAAAAATTATTTTAATACTATATTTCGGCAAAAAATTAATTTACAATAACCTTTTTTCAAAATGTTCTCCTTTTGTGCAAAATGCTTCTTTTATAGTAATATTTTGCCTGTATATAGCTCAGACCTCTCTACAGAGGCTCAACTAGAATTTTTGAAATATATAACTTAGAAGTGGGTTTATACATATTTTACTGCAACAGAGGGAAGAAATTTTAAGGAAAAAACCTCGATAATTATTTTAATGGGTGGTAACTCTGAAAATAATGTGAATTTTTCAAAAATCCTTGTTGAGACTCTCTGGAGAAGTCTTTACTTTATCTAAGCACACACAAAATATTATTGTTATAGAAGCATTTCTTATAAAAGGAGAACGTTTTGAAAAAAGGCTAACGGTAACGGTAACGGTTATACATTTACGTGGAGCCTTAGAGATAGCTCTATTATCCACTCATCATAATAAATTGAACAGAGAACAATTTGTTGAAGTTACATATAAAAATAAAAAGCAGTCCACATTAAATGCAGCGCAATAACACAGGTGGAGGGGTGGGTGGAAACCACTCTCCCAGTTGATTTAGTTTCTGTTTCGCTTTCATAGGAAAACGAAGAGAAAATGACGTCACATCTCCATGACAGCAAAGCCCGTCTTTTGAAAAAAGGCTATTCTAAGTTAATTTTTTGCCAAAATATTGTATTTAAATAATGTTTTTTTTGCCATAATGTCCTTAAAACAATTTTATCCATGTATTCTAATCTAAGTGACACTAAATATCATGAAAATTATCCATTTATGCGCTTTTTTAAAATCACGGTTCCGAATGTAGTCAGATACCTTTAAGATATAAATCTCTTTGTCTCTTTTACTTTTGCTCTTGGCATACTGGAATTTTTGGAAAGAGATAATCTATTTCTTAGCTTAGTCCGTAATCAAGCTGGGCATTGAAATATCAGTTAATATATCGAAATCATTGTACAAGAAAAAAGATCAAAGAAAATATCGTCACTCTTTGGAACACTCAGTACACGTAATATAAGTTCACTCTTACTTGACAAAGGAATTTTTTCCGAGCATTGCGCAGACTCTCTTGTGATCACTTTTTTTTTTATAAATTTTAAAATCACACAATTCCTAACTGGTTATGGTATCATTTGAAAGTGTGCCTCTAAATATTTAACTTGTGCTCTTCCAAACTTAGTAACTGCAACGTTGGTGGTGAGTAAAGCATCGAGCATCTTATCCTTTGTTAAGCAAAATTTAAAAAAGAAGGAAAATGCTTGTGATATTTAAACTGCATGCTCTTGAAATCCACTGCAATCCTAATTTTTTTCATCTTGTTTCAAGTAAAGATTTGCAACTTTACTGATTTGAATTTGTAATTTTTTGGGATTTTATAATTTTTTTGTTTTTGTTTTGTTACTTATTGTTTAATTTTGTAATGTACTTGATTGTCTTTGCAACTTATTTGTTTTTGTTATTTGATTTGTTTCAAAACTTTTTTGTTTTTCCTTTATTTTATTTATCTTGTTTTGTTTGTTTAACTTACTTCTGTAAGCCCCATGTGATATTTGTGGTGCATGAAATTATTTTATTTGACTTGGATTAAAAAAGAGTAGAGAAATTTTTAAGACGTTAATTTAAACTTAAATCACGCAAAAAGTAATTTATATGTACGTGTGTGTGAAAGAAAACGAAGAAAAATTTAGTAGCTCAAAGTTATGAAGATTTCTTCTTAAATATATGTAAATGATTGAAAAACATGTCTAAAATATGTACGTATCAAGTTTTATGAAGATCCAACAAAAATTGCATTTTTTATCAGTTTTGTGTTCACTTGAAAATATTATACTTAAATACGGAAAAAAGCCAAATTTAATTCAAATATTTGTAAATCAGATTACTCGTTTTCCAGACACTAATATTCCCACAGAATTTTATTTCGCATAAATTAATATTATATTAAAAGCCACATAATAATTTATTTCTTACAATTTTCTACACTTTTTTGCTGTTTTGACGTGACTTAATATTAACAAACAGTGCTTTTCTCACCCACTTCAAATGCGAATTTATTATTATGAATTAAAGCGATAATTGTTTTATCAGATGACATATTTTTGACAGGTTTTCTTTCCCAAACGCGTGACTTTTAAAGCAAATACCTTTGATCAAGGTTGTAGTATAATACTTTAATAATTTTAATTCGGCATCTGAGAAATTTTCTGAATAATCGGGAATAACAATTAATAAATAACGAGTCAAGTTTTAAAATAAAATAATAAAATTTTTTTCAAAAATGTTAATGTTAATTTTAATAAAACACGAAAAAGCATATGTGAAGAATGTATGCACATGCTTTTCGAATAAATATTTGTTCACTGGATTAAGTGACCTCGATTCCAATTCTTTTGCTTTGCAGATACTTCCGTATCGATATAAAAATGGCAAATCAATATTTTTTCTTTTTTAAGATTGAACTTGTATGTTTCCAAATTTTTTTTTAAAGACATTTACTTATTTATGACCTTTGAAAAATCCTTTCAAAACAAATTCATTCACAAATTAATATAAATCTTTCTTATTTATGTGAAGAAGAAACACATTTATGTTTTCAATTTCTCGTAATAAATGTATTGTACATTTGTACATGCATGTAGATTGATATTTATATTCTACGTAAAAAACTCATTGAGAAAATGTAATTTAAGAAAGGCTCCATTATCTGTTTGACACAAAAAAAAAAAGAATTTTCTTAGATTTAATCTTACTTTGAAAATATAACTGATTAAAAATCTTTAATTAGTTTTAAGCGCCAACTTAAAATAAATTTTGTTTTCTTTTGTAGACTTATCTACTCAGTTTGAATTTATTTTCTTTTTTTCTCGCTCTTCTTGACACAATTGTTTTGTTGGTGAAAAGAGAAGTCATGTAAGCTTTCAAAAAGTAACTATCGAGTAAAATTCAAATCCCTATAACTTAGGTTCTAAATAAGATAGAGACAAAATTTAAACACCATTTTAAAGAAAAAAGGTCAAATTTTAAAATAACATTGAAATTCAACAATCGAAAATTTTTACGAAAACGACGTTTTGAAGGTGTACGGATACCTTAAAAATATTTAATAATTTCTACTTTATTTTGGTTTATACAGTCAGTAAAAAGTAGCGATAGAAAACGTAGAAAGTTATTTAACTTTTCAGAGTAAAAATTAATTTAATATTGCTTTTAAAGTTAAAACTTCTTCATTTGTAATATTTACAAAGTATTTCAAATTTGCTACATTCAGTTTAAGACTCTTGTTTCTATTAATAATATCTCCCATCGAAAAATGTATGTTTGAGGCTATTAAATACAAAAGAACTTGAATATTTATAATTTAAATATTCTTAGAATTATTAAAGCTTTTCTTTTTTTTAACCTATACCCCTTTTAAAAAACCTCTAAAACTCCAGGAAATGCGTTGACTACTAAGAAATTTTTCTAAAATAGAAGTTCCTCTGTCACACACACTCTATTTATCCATTCTTTAAAGTTTTATTTTATTTTATTTTTTTATTTTACATAGTTTATGGCAGTGGTCCGCAACCCACTTGCCGCTGACCGGCAACGGTCCATGGATCGAATGGTACCGGGTCTTCCAAGGAACATTAAATTATTTACTGTGGTGTATTTCTCTCGGATTTGTGCGACTTTCCATGGAAATCGCTTTATTTTCCATGTTTTAATTCTTTTATATTCATTTTTTGGTATAGGTGGATTTTTATTCTGAATGCATATATATATATATATATATATATATATTTAGTTTAAAATTATTAAATCAAAACAATCTAAAATACGAGCAATCAATGTCTTTCTATCAGGGGCCGTGGTAAAATTATCAAACGTTGTCCGGTCTGCTGCTATAAAAAGTTTGGAGAGCACTGACTTATACATAGTAACTATGCCGACAACTTCTGCCTTTATTTTTCACCAATTTAGAGTTGTTTTTTAAAGTGTTTTTATTATTTTTGTCCACTTTACTCACACACACGCACGCGAAGAAAATTTGAGCGTTTGCAGAGAATTCAAAATATATAAGTAAAACGTACATTTAATTGAGAGTTTTGTTTCAGTATTAAAGAAAAATAACCAGAATATACGATAAATTTATCAGAATTAGGTAAGAAATCACTACCCTTGTAAGATAATCTGTATTATTAATTAAACTAAATCTGCGGGGATTAGTTCTATCAGTTTAATTTGATCCAAAATCCTGGAACAAAAAATAATTTTAAATTACAAATTTATTTGAAATTTAAGTTTTTTAAAAAATCCTGAAAAGAAATTTTAGTAAAAATTCCCTAAGATTAATCATTTCATTAAAGATCATATATATTTATAAAAAATATCATTTTATTTTTTTATTGTCTAAAACTAGTTTTATTTTATTTTTTAATGAATAAAGAAAAATTATCCATTTTTGTGGCGGAAGATGTCTATTGTACTTGACCAAAGTGGAATGTAAAGCAGATTTTTTATATAAATGTTTTTATCAAGTCTTCCTTTAAAGTATTCTAGAAATATACATGAAGATCACAAACAGTGAATTGCTGAATAAATAAATGCCATGCTTTGCGTGAGATTTTCAAACGCCACAAGGCCATATAAGAAGAAGAAAAACGAAAATAACTACAGCAGTGTAAAGTATGTTTCAATTTATTTGTAGAGCATAACAACATTCAAATCTTTCAACTGAAAATGCTTCTTTTTTTAAGGAGGAAACTAGCGATGATAAATTATAGTTATACAGTGTTCAATTTGTAAAGAAACGTAATTTTTCATATTATCCCATCGCCGTAATGTATGTGACTAATGATGTTTGAGACAGGAAGAGAGACAGCTATAGCAAATTATAAGTAAGTTAAATCAAGAGCGGAACATTAAGTGACATCTGTTGAATGAATCCAAATTTTATGGTAGAACTCCAGTTATTTTCATCAATTTGACCATCTTTTGCTGCTTTTTAATCTTTAAAAAGATAAACCCGTCCTTTTCCTACACTGTTTCGAAATAACACGTGAGTGAGAGTTATATTAACGTCACACTATAAAGCAACTCGAGTTGGATCTCGTAAGTTTGAGCATCCGTCAAGTGGTTAGGACGACATCTTAGCTGTACCTCCTTTGCATAAACTACCACACCACGCCAGCGGGAGGACATTGAGGTCGAAAGATTTTACGTGCATCCTCCCCCTCTACACCGCATGTCTTCAGTGGTACCAAAACTCGACCCCTGGACACTCCGGGTTCCAGTTCGCGTCCTTAATCACTAGGCTACCACGATCATACACGGTTAAAGAACAAACCGCCTTTCTTTTTTTATATACCATTTAGGATAGTTCAGTATATATGCTATAATTGAACAAAATTCATTAGTTAATATTAGTATAATTACTGAGGACTTCGAAGTCGATGCACTTTTCTTGATTTAAATTGTTTACTCTTTTTCTTGAATTAATGTATATGCGTTCTTAATGTTTCCTTTTAGTTATTAATTGAAAATGTATATTCATATTAATGTTAAATGTAAAAAAAAAATTAAGCTAAATATATAAATGTTAATTGTTTAAATCTTACATGTATTAATATTGTAATGTAAAATAAGAAAATTATTAAATAAATTATTGTTAAATGTGCATGTATGTAAATAAGCGTAACTATAAACTTGTGTAGTTGAATTTTTATCATTTTAGACGGCTTTTCAAATTCAATAATTTTTTTTTTTTAAATTTCCTTTTACGTGGGCTTGGGATTAAATGGAACGCATCACTTCGGTTACTTTGTAACTTTCACTTTGTATCTTTCTTTTTCTTTCCGTAGTTTTTACAAGGGTTTATGAGGTACCTATTTGCATTGTAAACAGTGCTCAATGCTATTCATGCGAAATACAGCATCATGCAGAAATCATCCAAACTGAGTAAAATTTACGACTGCGTATACTGAGCATACTGCTTATGATTGGCATTTCAGTGCAGAAACACATCATGAGCATCTGCAGTGCATCAATGAGCATTATATAAATTGAGAATAGAATGCCATTTAGAAGTACTTGAATTTCTATTTAGGGCAAATATTTTGATCGAGAAGCTTCAGTATGTTTTGAAGAAAAATATTAATCATTTAAGCACGCTTTTGAGTTCGAACAAGGAATAATTGTTGCCTATAGAGAAGGCGGAATATCCTTCCGAGTTGGTGATGTTGAATTTTGGATGGCTAACAGTGTAAGTATCGGGTTGTTCGGAAAGAGTAATTTCGTTTTTCTTTGGAAAATAAGAGACGATTTTTTTATTGTGAGTAAATATTTTATATATTCAGTTATATATTGTCCTATACCTTTTGCCATCTTTATGGCAGTAGGATGATTT
This sequence comes from Trichonephila inaurata madagascariensis, assembly GCA_019973955.1. NCBI lineage: Eukaryota > Metazoa > Arthropoda > Arachnida > Araneae > Nephilidae > Trichonephila > Trichonephila inaurata. Next base: position 984,994 of record BMAV01015310.1, on the reverse strand, counting down.
CACGCTCATAACATTTGTGTTATTTGCTGGAAAAAACAGATCCAGACTTTAGACCTCCGTATTTGAAGTGAGGATTTTGTCATCTAAACATTTTTCAGAGATCGAACAAATAATAATTAGAAGGTGCCAGATCTTAAGAATAGGGTGGGTGGAGATTAATATGTCCCATCCAAGCTGTAAAAGCTTTTGGTGTGTTACCAAACTTGTGTATGAGGTCTCGAATTATCTTGATGTAACCCTACACCATTTGGGTTTGAATCCTACCTAGGATTGCCTAATTTCTGAGAAAATGATTTATGAATGAATAATTAGTAACAAACAAAAATAATAGTCTAACACCATATATAGAAAAGGAAATTTGCAAGGAAAAAATCGCTTTCTATTTTGCCACTTAATATTGTGATTCTGTCATATGTATTTTTAAAAATTTTTAATGGACTGCGAATTGGTCATTAACCTTTGCAGACCTAGTACATCCCCCGGAAGCTAGGTACCTCTTTTCATTGCGGCAGATACCAATCGCCACACAGGTAATTTTAACGACCAGTTTCCTCCCAAGCGGAAGGCACCTGAGCTCTGATAATGCAAACCTGTACCAGGATTTAATTTTGCCGAGAGCAACCAAGTTAAACAGACATTCTAGGGATCTTTTACATGCCGTATAATCATACGACATGACCACTGTCGATTTTCTGCATCATGAAAATCCACCGACTTGGGCCAGGTTCGAACCCGCAACCTTAGGTGCAGAAGACCAACGACAAACCAACCACGCCACCCAGCCGGCATTCGGCCATATGTATATACGTATTTATATTAATTGTAATTATTTAATAAAAAGTAGCTAAAATAAATAAATTTCTAAAACAATTAATTTCTTTGTTATCCTAAGTAGGAATTGACTTAAAATTTTTTTCCTATATTACTTGTTTCTTCGAATTTCAGTATTCAAGAATTGATATTGGTTTTATTTTGTTAAACTCAAAGTAATAATATTGTTGATGCAACATACTATTATTTTATTCTTATACAATGCAGTAATTTTATTGATACACTCTTATAATACATACATCACAGGTAAATGGTTAAACATATTTATTTTTTTACATTAATTTTATTTCAGTTCATCAACAATTATTGTAATTTTATTTTATAGAAGTAAAACTATTCATAGGGAAGAGAAATGCTTCATCAAAAAGTGTTTAACATTTTACAAGAACTCATTTCGGCGTTTTAAAGCTGTTCCGTAACAATAAAACTTAGAACATTGCTTGATGAATGATTAATGATTTAAAAATTTATATTTTTTATTTCAAGCAAAATTAATGATTGTCAAGTCTGAGCCTACGCTCAAAAGCAAAAGGTAACTTTTCAAAACTATCGTATTGTCTCACGGTATGCTATAAATAATGCTTAAACGCCCCCCGAAGGCTTCTATTGATTTATTGTGAGTGTGAATTAATCATACTTATATAAATAATTTAACCATCTACATTGAAGAAAGCATCCAAAATTGGCTAAATATCTATTTTTAAATACAGAATCTGGAAAGTTGAAAGAAAAGCATACTTGTAAGTTCTCAAATAAAATAGTTCGCGTTGCATAAAAGGAAGACATTGATGAAGCTTCAGTTCGTCTAGACTTCCTTAATGTGTCGCGAAATACGTCTGAAGCGATGAAGAAACTTTATTTAATGAATTGATGAAAGGAGACGGAAGGTTTATTTCAAGAGAATTTCTAAATAAAATAGTTTTACTTTTATATATATATCTATATATATATATATATATTTTCATTTGCAAATGTTTTCAATAAAATGAATATAAAGGTTAATGATTTTCTTTGTGCGTGTTGATTTGAAATGCAGATGTTCATCCTTTTGTACTTCAATGAAAAAAATATTAGTTGATTTTATTTAGACGAAATTAAATAGTTTTTAAGATATATATGTAGGAAATAAAACATTTAAGAAGTAATAATTTGTATCATTGATCGATTGCTTAGAAACATCGCACTTTGTAGAATGAGGGCTATTGGCAACGGAATTCGTAATTTTGAACCACGGTCAATCGATGTGTGTCGATACCTGAGATATTAACCCACTCACCAATTGCTAACATGAGGACTATGAGGCTCAAATACACAACGAGGCTTTAGTAGCATCTTGATAGAAATACAATACTGACTACGAGTTAACGATCGTTACCATTCGGCAACTGTGACGACTACACACACACATACAGATGGAAAAAATCCCAAGAACAAGAAAAAATTATTGTATTGAAAATTCGGCAATACTTTTATCTAGGTAACATATTTGATTGATTAATGTTTCAACATCATAGGTTAGTGTGAGCATGAGAAGGGCCATTTCAAATGTGAAATGGTACATTAATAACCGAAATAATCGGTAGAATTTTCAATGCAAACATTCACACGTGCATACGTTGTGTTATACAAATGTAGGTTATCAGTTTGTGGGATGGTGGATGCCTATTGCACTTGATAGGTTAATACAGAGGCATTTAATACTGATTGTGGATGACGCTGGGGTTGTGGTTCAATGATGTCCCATTCGTGTTCGATGGAGAAACATGTGAGAATCTAGCAGGCCAAGGCAACACGTGAACACTTGTTCATACCATCTACACAGAGGTATAAAAGAGCACATTATCCTGTTTAAAAACACCTTCTTAAATAATGCCCATAAATGTGGTTTAATCACCAGAATGACGGTTTAATCATCAGTCTACAGTCAGAGTACGTGGATTAACCATGAGAGTGCTCTTGCTGTCATGGAAAGTTGTTCCTCAGAACATTACTCCAGGTGCAAGCCTTCTGCATCTTGGTCTCAGACGGGTTGGTTTGCAGGTTTTCAACTAGTTGAACCAAAACATAATCATTACTGGTACTAAGGTAAAACAGACTCTCATCAGAAAGCACAATATGTCTCCCCTCTGTACTCCGGTGAGCCTTATTTTGATACTGACATTGCAAACCACAATGGTTTGGAGTCTGTGTAATGCATGTCTGGGTTGGAGATGTCCTACCGAGATAAGCAATAAGGTAAGGTCGTAAGAAAGCTAAGATAAGATCTAAGCCCCCTTTCCATTCTAAATAGCAGAAAAGCGCAGTTTGAGACGATCAAATGAACTGTCAATTGAGAAAAGCCAAATAAGTAACGAAATATAAATTGCACAAACTCATTTATTGACATAAAATAAGACTCAAAGTGTGACACTGCACATTTCATTCGGCCAAATGAATGTGTGGAATACCACTCAAGGACTCTTCGTGTCATGTTTATTCTATCTGCTGCAACAACGTTTTTTGCGAACGTGATCTTCATCGTGGTCCATATGTAACTTGATCATCAATACTTTTATGTGTTACCTCAGAAAAAATTCTAGTGTGTTTCGATATGCAAGATAAGTCACAAGTCCATTATGCCTAAACCATCCTATGGAGTTGGATAAGAAGTACAAGTGAGAGCTGAGGCTCTTTAAGTCTTGACCCCATGTTTGTTTTGAAGTCACTATTTTCTGCTATTTTTACCTGAACAGAGAATTCTTGATTCTTTGAAGTTCAAATCCCTTAAATCCTCCTAACGACCTTTTTGCTATTAATAGTGGAATTCAGCTCTTCTGATTCCGTCAAATTATTTTTAACACTCTGCAGTAGCGCACACAGGAATTTTTCAGGGTGAAAGTTCACCATTCTTGTATCATGCTTCTTTTGATTTTATCGATTTTCGGGAACAAAACACATTAAAAACTAATTATTGAATAAATAATTAGCATTAATTAATAAAATTAATCATTAATAACAAATACTTAATTAAATTTTCACGAACTATACACTTAGAATTATAATCAATCGGAAAAAATATCAAGGGCTTTGGGGGGGGTCCGGACCCCAGGATCCCTTGTGTGCGCCACTGACACTCTGTATATATATACAGTTAGACTTCCATCTTAAGAACCTCTTCTTTTTGCGAACTTTTTCCTGCAGCCAAGAGCACTTTACAATTTACTAGCTAAATTTCTATTTAACTTATTTTTCACCCAACGAACTTTTTTTTCGGGATTGAGCACCTTCGTTAAATAGAGGTTCGATTGTATCTCTATTTAAATAAAGGATATATATAAAAGCGACTCCCTCGTTACTAAATTTTCTGAAATATAATAGTTCTTACTTGAAATTTGGTAGCATGTTCCTTTCATGGAGTAGTGATTCGCTAAGAACGAGTATTGTGAAAATAGATCCCCAAGGGGCGTTATAAGCACACATTCCCGTTTTTAAATTATTAGACCTAGAGACTTGAAATTTGTCAGGCACGTTCCCTTTATAGAGTAGAGCAGGGATGGCGAACCATTGGCACGCGTGTCATTCATGGTACGTGACACAATATTTTGGGAACGACAGTGATAAAAGTGGTTTGCATTTTATTTCAAAATAGCAAAATTCACTATGAAGTATTACGGACAAACTCGAGTGATCGGTCGAGATTCAGCGGGGAGCACACTCGTTTGTTATTGTCTTGCCTTAGTTACGTCGTGGACAACACTTGCTTACGATGCAACTTTTGTCTATGCATAGCATAGTCAATTTCACTGACACGATTGTATTTTAAAGTTTATTTGTGTTATATTACTGATTTTTAACTATTATATTATGGCTACTTCAGCAAAAGAATAAAAAGAGCAAGATAGTAAGTGTAACAGAATTTCAAATTTGGTGAATCTAGAACTATGGCATTATTACTAAAGGCGACAAAGCGGTGTGTGTTTTATGTTCTGCAATAGTGGTATGCAGAACATCGTCTGTAAAACGGCATTTAGAAACATATTACAAATCCTCTTGTCAAAAAAGCGTTCATCACAGCTAAAATAATTAATTGCTTATAAAAACAGACTGGAAGATGACTCCAATTGAGCATGTATTCTACTAAAAGTAATGTCTTACAATCCTAATATAAGTTATTTATCATCCACAATCTGCAACAATAGAACTCACACTAATGTTACTTTAATTTGAACTACACTTAGAACTAAAACATTTACAATTATACAATCCCAAAGGTATTTTTTCGTAGTAAATAGTTTTGTGTTCTTAGTAATTAGTTTATTATATTTCCATAAACACAAGTCAGAATTATTTGATGGCACGTCTTCTTTAGAAAAAAAATGGCACGTTGATCCGTAAAAGTTCGCCATCCCTAGAGTAGAGATTCGCAACAAAAGGGCCTTTGTGAAAATTGAACCCCAAAGGAGGTTAAAGGGGATTAGGATCGTTATGGATAAAAATTTCTATTTTTGAACTGTTAGACCTACGTACTTGAAAATTTGAAAGCATGTTTCTTTTGTTGAATAGAGATCCATTAAAAACAGATTTTATTGAAATCGATTTCTATGGAGGCCATGGAGACTTATTGATAAAAATGTCCGTTTTTGAACTACTCGATTTAGACGAAATTTGGCAAGCATGTTTATTTTGTTGAGTAGAGATCAACTAAAAATGAGTTTTGCGGAGGAGGGCACGGGAGTGCACGAGAAAACTCAATTTCATTTTCAGGAATTCAACTCCTATCCTTTTTAAATCAAAAGGTAAGAGATGAAAGGATATATTTTTCAATACAAGCGAACGCTTAATGCTAAGACTTAGTTATCAATAATTAATATATATATAAACAGCATATATTCATACATCATGAAATACTCCGTGAAGTGGGTGGGTTACGACTAGTACATCTATTTATCCATCTATCTATCTATTTATCTATCTGTATACACAATTTTGAAAATCAACCTTAGTTCAAGTTTATTAACTACTTTGAATTCGAGAATTAATTTGAATGCTATGGAATTCCTATTTTCCGTCTCAAATCTGGACTATTATGTTTACCTGAAGGTAATAAAGCGTGCACACAAATGAACAAAAATTAATAAAAGTTCCTTCGCAATTACATTTCTTTCCAGTTTTCGAAAATATTTTTAAATATTAAATAGTAGAAAAAAATCAGAGAAAAGTGTAATTCAGCAGAAACGGTTGTATTTTTTTTAAATTTCTGATATATTTCATTGCTTTCGAACAAATAAAATAGTCTAGTTTTAAGGAGGAAAGTAAAAATACCGTGACATTATCACTACATTCTCAAATTTCAAATGTCTTATTGATGAGGAGCTTATGATTTAGTTACAGAAATATTGTTAATTTAATCATAAACTTTTTGAATTGGTTTTAAAAATATTTGCTTGAAATCTTTTAACGTATGTTGTCCATCTCTTAATTCGGGCCAAAGGAAATCAGGCTACTGGTCATTTCGTGGAAACTTTTCGGACAGTGCAAACTCTCAGAAACTGACCGTTGTTTATTTCAGCATCAACTCTCACCTATATTCGGTGTGGTATATAAATAAATATAAGTTTTTACCGCACCTACATCCGGTCATCTTGGGTTCGTTTTCCTAATCTCCGGTTTGTACTTATCAAGAAAGTAGAATATGCAAGCAGAATACACAATCAGATTTTTATTCCTTTGAAAGCCTGTCGTTAAGCCAGTTTTTGTCTAATATCAAACAATAGTCTCCAAAATAGAGGCAATTTTTCAAATAGAATTTTTTTAGTAGTTCTATCATAAAAAAATACAGATACATTTTTGATCGCTATTTTTATGTCTAAGTACTACTTATTTTTATTAAGAGTCATAAATCTGCTCATGTGTACACACACAATGCATTTTAAATTCCATTAAATATATTTTGTCATGTAAAGATAATAATCTATTTTGCATTTAAGAGAACATTTGAATTTGTGTGTCGAATGTCTATAAATTTTAAAAACTCATTTTTGAAAAAAGATGTATGTCATTTATTGAAATTATATGATTGGAGAATTTTTCCATCTAAAAAAGTTTAGAATTGGAATTATGTGTATTTTGTTATTTTGTATTTTATAAGACCAAGATATATTAACTACATAAAATGGAATTCAATAGATTTTACTCGCTTATGGAAGGGGATGAGTTTGAATAGCTTGCTTTGCTTTGAAGCAGTAAATATAATATCACCAAGCAATTCATAATTTATTTAACATAGTGTTTCTGTGTTTTTGTGAGACACGTAAGAATGAAGATAGATTATTTATATCTCAACAACAAGCTCACTAAACATGTAGATTCACGTTTAATCTTTAAAAAGTCCATGGCTTAGTTATATAAATGTATTAACCGAGTTTAAAACACAGTTGACAAAAACATTCGTGATTAAAATTCTTGAAAATGCACCATTTTTGGCAGAACTGAGAAATGTTTACGACTTAATCATTGAAATGCACATTTTCAATCATTTGCATGCTTAATTGAAAATTAATTGAAGTTGCCATTATTTTTAGCAACTGATTTAAATTACTACGAAAAAGGGGTAATAAAGTTGACTATAACTAGATTTTGTAAATATCTGAAACTTTATAATCATTCTTATTTAAATTTGCACAGTTATAATTAATTCTTACAAATCCCTGTAAATGGATCAGTTAATATTGGTATGGCATTTTAGCAAAATTTTAAGCATTAATTTGCAGATTTGCAAGATCAGATTTTAATTTCTAGGAACATTTAAATCTTGATTGTCTTAAAAATTAATGTAAGCTAGTGCATAATTTATAACGCATACATATGTGTGTCTTAATTTTAAATGTAAATTATTTCAACAAATTTTTTCTTTATTGTATTCAACTCGCCTTAAAATTTATTATTTTAATCCTTTTAGTTTACTTATTAACTGCTATAATGAACAGGAACAATTCTGGAAAAATTTTGTAACTCCCTTTAATATTGTTTCTTTTTCAAGCCATTGCAAAGCACAAAATTAATACTATGTGCGTATGCATGAACTTTCAAAATATATATCTCTCTCATGCTTAAAAAGTTTTAAAATTATTATCAAAAGTTAATATTCAGCGTGGAAGAGATACATTGACTGTTATACCTCATAACTATTTATGCACATAGAAAAAAAACCGATATCTCACTCGCTTAGCTTTCAGAGTACCAGTTTTATCTTGAACTCTCACTAAAGAATGAGCAAACTTTTGCATTCCTTCTCATACAATTATGAAGAAGTACTTAGGTAGAATACTAGCGATCTAATTATGTACATCTTATCTTCCCTTTTGTACATTACCCTCAACAGGTTGTACATTTAGAGAATTTTAAGTTTAGTTTTTCTACGCCATTAGCATATTTGTCATTCTACAGATATGAAGGATTAAGGCTGTATTCATTCTCTTTTTATAGTGGTTCTTTGTAATTGTATAAAAAACACTGTAAGACATTCTTAAGAAATATGATGTTCTTTTTAACCAATAATAATTTAAGAGGATTAAAATATAAAATACAGCGTGTAACGCACACCTGTACGTTCAAGCTGCATTTTTTAGTTTTTAGGTATAATCGCCGTATAACGCGCCCCCTTTTTTGCAAAGAAACCAGAAATGTACGTATGCAATGCTGTTATGTTTTGAAGTCATTTATTCGAGGTATTATTCCAGGCATTTGTAAACAATAGCATACTTATAGAACTACCACTCTTTAAATTCATAAATTATGTCATTTCTTTTCAATAAATATTGTTTTGATATATGTAGAAATCTTCTTTTTTATGTGCTCATCTCTTTTTTTAATATTTATAAAGCTATAAATTTTACACCCAGCGTGTATAACGTGCACTCATAAATTTCAATTTTATTTTTTTGGGTTAAATGTTCGCGTTATACGCCGGATTTTACGGCAAATAACTAAAAATCTTATTCTGCTTTATATGACACAATTTAGTATGACATTATAAGTAAAATCGATTGCGTAAACCAGAGATACTTTAAACCACTGTGCCGAGGCACATAAATATATCGTAAGAGGCACATAAATATATCGAGGCACATAAATATATCGGAGAAATGATACTCGTAACTAAGTCAACTAGTGAGATACAGGATCTTCACAAATGGATATATACGAAGCAACACGTCTAGGTACAGAATCAATGAGAGTTCGAATGGCATTTTGAGGGACAACATTCCTTGTCAATTATTTGCCAATGTTCGACAAGCGTTGTCCATTCACATTCAAGTCGAGTTCAATTTGTAAGATATCAGGGGAGTGGTGGCCAGGAAAACATTTGTATATCTTATAGAGCATTTGGCTTATGCATGTAATCAGATGTTATCCAGCTCGCAAAGGATGAAAGAAAAGACGTACCACTGGCCGCATTATGCACGTTTCGTGGATTCATCATAATTCCTTGAATATCAGCCAGAAGTGTCCAATACAGCATATGGTGGCAGAAGTGGCTTGTCGGTGGATGAGTCGATCCAAGCGTAAAGACTTCACGCTCGCTGCACCGGCACCCCTCAAACTTGTCACTACAGTTTGTCACCGAGCATACTTCTGGGAAGAGTAGATTTGAGGTATGGACCAATTTACCCTACTCAGTCCAATCACCATGCTCCCCGTAAAATCTGAAAATGCTTCCGTTGGCGGTGGACAGGTATTCTATGCTATTAAATGTGTTTCGAGACAAGAAAAAAAATCTCTGCAACAATTTCCTAGTAAAAATAATGACACGAATGTTGTCCATTCTGCAGGTTCCTTTCCTTGTATCCCACTCAAAGTGTGCCGGAGAGATGTGCATTTCACATCAGTTACATAACTCTGTGAGGTACTCCTACCCCGAAATTCGTATAATTTTTTCGCTTCTTCTTGGTGTTGTATATTCAATGTGACGTAGCGAATATACAGGGTGTTAGCGAATTCGAGCGACAAGTTTTGAGGAATGATAGTAGACAGCATGGGGACGACCAATCACCACAGAACAGGGGGTTACAAATTACGTTTAGTCGGGGAAAATCGCGATAATAGTATCCATTCGGGAGGACAATGAACCAAAAGAGGACAATGGTCAAACGAATGTGGGGATTTGAAGGGCCATGGTAGGGTTGAAGAAACCTGCACGTATGCAAATTTCCCAACTCTCCCTGTCGTGGTCAATATTGTTGCATACAGTATTGACCACGACGTACCAGGACGTGTGATTCATGCATGATGGTGCAACAGCCCATTTTATCGATTGCGGTGCGTTACCACCCCTGCTGTAAATTCCAGGAGGAGGATTGGAAGCGGCGTACATGTTGCTTGGCCTCCACTCTCTGCAGACCTCAATTCCTCCGATATCTTCTTCGGGGGAAATCGTTTGTGTATGAAACGCCGGTGGCTACAGTAGAGGCTCTCATGACACGAATTGACGTCACCTCAGCAAACATCACCCTCACACCAGATTTGTTTGAATGCGTTCAACAATCCTTCGTCTACCGGTGTCAGCTATGGTATGACCTACGCGCGCGGCCGCCACTTTAAACAATTCCTGTTACAATCCCTTATTGTTGCATTTCTGACGTCGAGCTGTGATGCATCTCTTGTATTGTAAACATGTTTTACGTCTAATAAATGTATTTCTTACCTCTTATAGCCACTTTTTATTCTACTCGACATTACACCTTTCATAACTGGTTTTTCGAATGACTCCGATTAAACGTGGTTTGTGACATAATGTTCTGTGGTGATTTGTCATCCTCATGCTACCTGCTACCACCCTTCTGAATTTGTCGGTCGAATTTGGCAACACCCTGTACATAACCTAATTTTTTGCTATAAAAGAAGAATTTTATAGTTTTTTCCCAATTTAAAATTATAAATTTCAAAACTTATGCAATTAAGTCTTTTGAAATTTTAAATATGTTTTCTTTGTGCATATATTGAATAGTAATTTCTCTTGAGGAATTTTTGAAATACTTCAGGGTCTCAAGCTTGCTTACTGCCGAATTGTCAAGCCGAATTGCGTACTGACAAATATGTCATGAAATCGAGTTTACATAAACATTGATTTCATTCAAGAAGTTTATAAAATGCGTCCATAAAATACCAGAATTCAATCCATGTGGGCATATTAATGCCCTCATGAATTGAGGAGGACATTAATACATATGTATTGTGAAAATTGATAATGTGTACTCAATTATTCGTATTATTGTTTCTTTATTTATTTGCTAATGTTCTCTAGTAATTTGTTGTGATTGTAAACGCGTATAGTCTCTGTGCGCAAAAGAAGGTTTGGATTTAAAATTATTGTTTTTACCCATGCATAAAAACTAAGAAGACGTAATACAAAGATTTTAATCCATTTTATTTATTCTCAAAATCTATTAAAATTTTACGTTATATAAATCAATTCTAGAAACACATAAACATAACTTAGACAATCTTTTTTTTAAATATGTGTATTGTTTCGGATTGATTTTTTGTCATTTTAATTATTATGAGTTATGCACTACATAGTATTATAAGAAATTTGCAAAACAATATGCATAAGAAATAGAAAAAATAAAAATTAAAAAAAAACTCTATTTTTAATGAAATAAATTATAGTTTAAAAAAAACTAAAAAACAAGCTTTTATAGTGAATCGATCTAAAAGCAAAATAATAATTCTTAATATAAGAATAAAATGATTAACGAGGAAATTATTGTCATTGGTGGGGTAAAAGCGCGGGTGCTCTATATTAATTGTTATAATTTCTTGCTGGTTCTATTCCGAAATGCTGAGTTAGAGTAAAGATGTAGAACAAAGCACCCACGCTTTTACCACAATGACATTAATTTTCTCTGTTAATCATTTTTTTCTTATATTAAGAATTATTTTTTTACTTTTTAGTTCGATTCACTATAAAAGCGTGTTTTTAGTTTTTTTTAAAACTATAATTTATTTTTCACTTTTTACTTCGATCTACAATAAAAGTCTGTTTTTTTTAGTTTTTAAAACTATCATTTATTCTTTGTTGAATTTATGCTTGAGTTTGATATTTGGAGCCAGAATTATGAGGCTTCTAGAATTAGTCTTGCTCTTCAATGGTTATTAATGGTTGCTATAATGTTAATTCGTACTTCCAAATGCATAGCTTTATCAAAATAAAAAAAATATTTAGCAGTTAGAACATACATTTATCACCTTTTAAACGTATTGCTATAATGTTAATTCGTATCATCACTTCTAAATGATATATTGCTTTACAAAAATAAGAAAAAATATTTAGAAGTAAAAACATAAATTATTTCTTTTTCCACATGCACGTCCTTTTTTTTTTATTTCTATTTTCAGAAAAACTAGACTTATATTATGGTAAGAAATTGCTAACTCACTCACCCTACCCTTTCTCACATAAATAACACTTTTCTTGTTTTATTTGTATTAACCACAATCCTATTCGCAATTTTAGGGTCGCACCTTAATCTTTTAGTCACTAAATCTGAAATTAGTCGCCAAATCTGAAAATGGTTTATGCAATAAGTCACCAAATCTATAAATCGTATTCCTAATTATCCTAATCAGGACAATGGAACAAAATTATGAAATTATTGTATTGTCATCGGTTTTTGACAAGTGTACAAAATTTCGAATTAATCTGACCTTTTAAAGTGGTTTAAAAATAGAGTTCAAAGATTCCATTACATACAAGTGAAACTTATAAAAGCTTGTTTAATAAAAAAGAATCGATTGAAAAAGAACAATTTGCTTTTAATCCGGTTACATGCCTTTTTTTAAAATTTAAAACATATTTCAGTTGCCGAAAAGCAGCATAATTATTAGGATTTGACGACTGAGAAAATAAATATTAGGGAAATACTATTTAATGTGTGTATAGATCTACCAATATATTACTTCAAACGATTTTTTTCTTTGAAAATTATTTACAGCAATTTTAACTTAGTTTAAATGATAAGTTTTCTTATTAATAAACATACTTCAAATAAATCGCCTATGAGATATCAAAAGATTAACGAAATTAAGTACTATAAAATTTTAGAGATTCCAGAGAAGACTATATTGAAACGTTGTATGGCAGTTAAAATTGTAATTGATACGCAAAGAGCATTTCAAGCAAGTTTTATAAGTTCCTGTGAGAACTAAATGAATGCATAATGATTTAAAAGTGGGTCCCCTTTTTTTAAGTAGCAAGATTATATGCCTCCGAGTGTGACTAGGAAAAGAGGCAAATAGCATCCAGCGGGTCACATGCAGCCCACAAAAAGGGGTTTTTGGCCCTTTAAGACAGTCAGAAAACCAAACACAGAGAAAATATTTTCTGTATTTTTGGACTGACATATATTAGTGATCAATGGTTTCCTTGCATAAAGATCAACAAGATTAAATATAGATGCATGTTGGCTGCCATTAATTCACAGGCTGTGATAAGAATTTTAACAAGCAATCTTACACCTGATTTTAAAAAAAAATGCAGAAAAGTGTGATAGAGTATGTTTATCTCATTAAACTGATTCTATAATTAAATGCGTTTGCAGCTATAGATTATATAAAATTACCTCAATAAATTGAATAAAACTGGTACTATTTATACTGGTACTATTAATGTTATACCTTTAAATACAACAAAAAGTTTATACCTTTTGTGAAATGCAAAGTTCAACAAAATAAATGCAATCTTTTAAAAAGGTGAGGACCTCCAGTACCCATCGCTTCCACAATGTGGCCCTTGAATCAAAACATTTACACACTCCTGAACCAGGAGATCAATGCTATTTAAACTTACTTAGAAATACATCTGAAAACCATGAAAATTTAGCTTACCACGTAAGAACTGGTAAGAATTCTCAAAAGGAATTCATTCACAATATAATTATGAAGAAATCTCAGATTTGGTGAGAAATTTAAAATTATCGAAAGCAATAACAAAAAGAACTCAAAATTTAATACTATGGGATTAGATAATGAAAACTATTTCTAAACTGTACGCCTCTTTTGCTCCTAACTTCAATTCTATCTTCAAAAGAGCAATAACAAGAAGATAAAAATATAATAGTATGAAAGGGAATTTAATATCGAATTTCTTGGAAAATATCAATAGATATAACTTTGCAACTTTTCTACTTGTGTACACTAGTCTTCTTTATTTGGCTTAAAGTTTTACATAAATAAAAATATGTAGCTACATATCAAAATTGTAAATTTAATATAAGTATAAACAGTCTTTTAAAATGAAAAGTTTTCAACAATAATATGCAAACATATAGTATTTGTATTCAAATATAACCTCTAAGGCCATAGAAGAAGTTTTCGTTTCTTTTCCCTTTTTAGTTTTATCAGTTTGAATAAGAAAAAAAAATAGTAGTGCATAAAGAACTGTAAGAATCCTTTCATACTTTCTTTATTTGAGATTTTTGTACATATATATGTATAGCATTAATAAATGTATACAAAATATTTTGCAAAGTATCAACACTAAGGGAAGAATGTTTTATAAATTGTGGGAACTGTGCGAAGAAAACAAATCATGTTAACAATAACACTAACATGAAACCCTATTGTTATTTAAATTATCTTTGTGAACCGGAATAATGGTAAAGTTAGTGTGGGAGGGTTTGAGTCTTCACTGTGAGAATCTTTCAGAATTATGTAAAATAAATATAAATTCATGAAAAAAAAATCCTCAAAATTTATTGAAATGAGAAAAGGCCTTTCATAGAACTTATTTTCTTGTTATTTATTCCGCATTCATTTGAAAATTTACTTTCATAATTTCCATTGTTCTAAATAAAATGCTCGGAATAAAATATGGTGGATAACTCAGACAGGGCATTGCTAACAGTTTTTTTGTACCGTTAATGTAAACTTGAATTCGTCTGGGTGTAAATGAATGCAAATAAAGATTCTCATAAATAATTAAAGTGAATTCTCAAGGGAAAATTTATGGTTTCTGTGAAGGTGAAGGGAAAATATTGACGTAAATAAACTCGAACAGGTGAGACAACGGTTATCATAAGTTATTTTTGCTGTAGAGATGATGGGAGAGACACTTTATGCAGATCACAGTTTTCTAAGTTTATAAAGCTGCCTGATGAAAAAATTCCCAGTTATTTATGAGAGTAGATAAGTTTCTTTTCCCCTTAAATTTATTCAGTTTATATACCCTCAAGTAAAAAAAAAGTTAACCTCCTAGCTATTTCCAGGTATAGTACCATAATTCAAACTAATTGAAATAATATAAACTAGATAGGTGAAAATCAAGCCATAGTTAAGAATACTGAAATGTCTTGAAAAATAAAACCATAAACTAAAATGGAATAACCAACAAATAAAATTTGAATTATATAAAAGTAAATTGTCTCAATCTTCATTGATCTGATTTGTCTCAATCTTCATTGATCTAATTTGTCTCAATCTTCAATCTTTAAATAATCAATCTTCACTGAATTCTAGAACAGAGTAAAAATTTGTAATACATGTAAACTTTATGCACAGGAAGAGGTGAAGGTAGGATAAATTGCGATATAAAAGAGAAAGATCAAATGTTTTATCCATGAAAATATTCATATTAAAATGAAATTCCTCAGATAGTTTTAGCAGTAACAATTTCTATAATGCACGAAGGACTGAGGTGGCCAAGTGGTCATGGTCGTGAAATCGCGGTCGGTATTATTTCTTTCGAGTCATGGACTTGAATCCTGGTGGCATTAAAAATATGCCGTGTAGAAGGGCTGAGACATAGTAAATGTGTTGAGGCTCGAATTTCTCACATTGATGTGGAAGTTTGGGAAGTGAGGTGCCAGCTTAGAGACTGTCCCCATCAATTGACCTTGGTTCGAATTTACGAGGTCTATCGCCAATAGCTCTCATATTGCTTCAGAATGTGACGCTAAAAGCTAAATAAAAAAATTACGAGGTCAGGTCCGTCGCCAATAGCTCTCAAGTTGCTACAAAATGTGACGTTAATAGTTAAATAAAAAATTACGAGGACAGGTCCGTCGTCAATAGCTCTTGTGGTGTGCTTTGAAATACGATGTTATTAAACAATCAAATCACACATACACTGCACGAGATTATACATTCAAGATGTTCCAGCACAGACTTTTAAAAATAATATTGAAAATTGTAAAGTTTTATGCTCTTTGGGAGAGAGGAGAATTAGTAGAAATATGTTCTCAAGCCATATAATCGAAATATGATTTTCGTAAAAATACTTATACTTAAAAATGCAGCATGGTACAATAAAAAACTGAAACAATTCCTTTAATTCCGTACAATTATTCTTTACTATGCGCTTACATCCCACGCTAAATTGTGAGTATTTTTTTTAAAAAAAGTATTTATAATTTTTAGAGTCACTTCGTCATATTTATATGTATTTAAATAAGATTTTATTATTTAAAATTTAGAACAATATTTTAATAGTATATTTACTCACATTTAAACGTAGAATAGAGAATTTTGATGCATGTGTTTTTAATAAAGTGGAGGAAAAAGAACCCCTGAATTTATATTTCAGTCCAATTCATTTGTAAAAAACCACTCCAAATACGATTTGAACAGAAAAACTTTTAAATAAGTTATCAAAAACCTCTATGTAATTTTTTGTAGAGAGTAGGCAATGAAAATATAATTTGAAATGTTATGGCTTTCGAGAAAAATTCAAAACACGAGAAGAAACAAGAAGTCAAATTAAAAATCCACATTGAAAATCCTTAATTCTTCTAACATAAAAAAGCACTAGATGACTGAAAAATATAGCTTGATTTGAATAATTTTTATTACTATTATGATATGTATCTACTCATGGCATTTTTTCAATTTTTTCGTAAATTGTGAGATTTTTATTGTATGTGTCTGTTTAAATGGATATGATCACGATTTACATTTGAAAATATTGAAAAAGTAAATGATTATTTAAAGCATTATTCAGGTGCATTTTTATTCAATCAAATATTTGTACTGACTCATTCAGGTTTTATATTTGAATAAATTTCAAAATTCAGAATAAAACATGGATACTATTCTACTCAGACATTTTCGAAAATAAAAAAAAAATAATATCTGAAAATTTAAGCCTTCTAATTGATTTAAATCAAAAATAAACTTAAAAATTTAAGCTTTAAAAATTAATTAATTTAAATTTTTAAGTATTTCAGATTAGAGACTTTTGCTACAATATCTGATATTATCAAATATATGCAGTAAAATAAAATTTATCGCTACTAGAAACATAAGATAGGGTTTTTTTTTCATATTATTTGTAAGTTTTCTGCACATGGAAATTATTAACATTTTAATTTCGTACAAAAAAAAAAAACTATTAATGTGTTTTTTTTTAGTTGCATAATATATATTTTAAGTTAAAATTTTACTAAATGCAGAATAGTTTTTCTTATTCTAAATTATCATAACATAGTATTTTGAATAATTTTATTTTGATTTTAGGACTAAGTCAATATTACAAAATACGATCTTAAACATTCTACCCATCTGTGAATTTGATTCATTTTTTGTGTGCTACAGTCGAAAGTATTAATATATTTGCACCAATTCGTAATTCCTGTTTCATGTAGCAGACTGAAATTGTATTTCATTCGATATTTACCGGAATTATTTTATTAGAATTTGTACATTTTAATTATCACACTTCAACTCGTTGCAATTTTAACAGTTTGTACAGATACCAGTACTATGATCAAATATTGCAAATATACATTAGAATATATTTGGATCTGGATCCATACTGAGAGAGAGAGAAATTTTATAGATTGATGAGTGAGGTTAAATATCCTTTACTCTTTTTAATTAGCATTCGTTGCATTTATAAAATTCCAATTTTTTTTCTTGCACTCATTATCATATAATTTTGGATGAAACGCATATTAATCAAATAAAATTGACACAAGAAAATATTCAAAACAAAAGATAAAAGAGAATTCTTTTGAAATATCTTTACAGCTGAGTGCACGACTATTGAAATTTGAATTAGAAATCTCCTCCATTTAACTCAGATAAAAAACATCCACTTCCAAGCTCGTATATAACTTGAATTTGTTTATTACTCTAATTTTGTATTTTTTTACATTTCATTCATTAGTGTTTATTCTTACCATTTATTTCAATAAATATATTTATTCATTTAGTAAAATAAAGTTCCAAGATAATTTTTTTAGTTTTATTTTTCTCAACCTCCCTTTCAATAAAAACTTTCTTAAAATATTAGAAAAAATATATGTTTTCCATCTAGTACAATTAAACGTACATTTAACCCGGAAAATATATATAAGTACTTTCCAAATACTTAAGAGTTTTTTATTGTCAATAAAGGTGCATTATTTTCTAGATTTTACAGTCTATAAATTCTGAATGCATGCTTTTTTTTTCCTGCTCAATATTACTTTATAATTGAACCGAATGTTATATGATTTACCTTTAGCTTACTATGTACGAAGAAATAAAAACATGAAATTTTGCGGAACTTCGTGTCAAATTTCTCATCTAGACTATTTTAAAATACTGACTCACATCCACTTTCAAAATAATTCCCTTATCAACTAAGATTTACCAGCGAACGTGCAACCTCTGGTAACACTGCTGGAAACCAATTTTTGAAACCATCCATAAGGTCTCCTGATATGCTATCTGTTACCTCATCTGGTGACACATAAGGACATCCCTGTAGTTTTTGTTTCTTAATGGAAATAAATAAAAATCACACAAGTCTAAATAGGTGAAATGTGGTAGTATTTCAGTTTCAGTTTTAGCGAAAAACTGTGACCATTTGGAACCGGTGTGTCTGGAAGATGATATTGTATATTATCATGCAGAAAGTACCATTGTTCCCCTTGCCACATCTAATGGCGTTTAGGACAAAGTGAGTCTCTAGTCTGAGAGTCTACGTGAGTCTACGTATAATGTCTAGATAATGTTGTATCTTCACTATTCTGCCCCAGGAATAAATTCTTAGGATGAACGATTCCCAGAGAACCAAAAAATACATCTCCCGTCACTTTTCTTTTGCTGCAGATTCTCGGCTTTATTTAAAAAACCAGTACCACACTTACACCTTCCACTTCGAAATCGAGAGAGAATCATCGTATCCCTTAATTTACATTGGTAAAGTTTCTTTAGGTATTTACACAAACAGTGAAAAAATTTAATGCTGCAGCATTGTTTTTGAAAATCCACATTTCTCACGGCACAGAAAAAACGTGACTAACCTTAGAACAAAATGTGTCTATTTGTATATATATATATATATATATATATATATATATATACACATATAGTTATATGTATATAAAATCTTATAGAATCAACAAATTTCATACAAGTATGGCTTTCTTATTTAAGTTTCGAACTTGATTTTAGACCACTGAATCAGGCAATAACTGGTTTAACGTTTGTTTATTCCAACAGTTACCTAAGCATTATAAAAAAAAAGTTTTCAGTATGTACCCCTTTTTTTCTTTTATTAATAATGAATTCAGAGTATTTATCCATTATATAATTTAATATTTCGCTCAGTATAACAAATAATTGGAAGGAGAATGTTGGTTAGCCATAAAACTAGTCTTAACCTCACGAATTAGTTCCTAAGCCTTCTATGTTTATAGATACTGCAGCATTTATCTTTAATATCCAAATTTTAAACTACACACTCTTTAAATATTTAGCATCAAAACTTATGTATCACTCACATCTAGAGTTCTTTACTATAAATTGTAATCATTAATGACACAATTGTTGCAGTACAGGACAGTCCCAATAATACAATAGCACACTTTTAAACTGATGACTGAGATAGCAGGGTTCAAAATGTACATATATATGTATGCATGTAAGTATATGTATATGTACGTATATATCTATATATTTTCACAAGACTATAACTAAAGGATGTTAAATATCTTTGCCACTAATTGAAGCGTATTTTGTCTGAGGCTTTGTTAATAATCGATGATTATCAAAAATATTTATATACCGTACAATACAATTTTTAAACTCACTTTTTCTTTGTAAAAAGTCTTTTATCTTATGTAAGTATACATAGTTCTTAGAAAAAATTATATAAACCGTGCCTATATAAATATTCATCAAAATAAAAATATATCTTTTTCAATCAGATGCTGAAAAAAGACATTTGTTAGGTTTTTCTCTCGGTCCCTTTTAATCAATTTAAATCCAAACCATAATTACAAGTAAACATTGGAATGAAAGCAAAATGCTTATATATATATATATTCATGAAAAGAATTCTCCGCAGTAAGAAATAAGATTTCGGGAATTTAATTTCATCTTGTAGATTATTATTTTTTTTCTTTCAACAAAAGAATTAGTTTATTTTCTCACTTGAAACTGAGTACATAATATAAATAAAAAAAAGTAATTTTGTTTTGACGATTGCATTTTCAATCTATAAAAGGTGTCATTTTTCACATTTCCGCTTGCGATTGTCTATTTTATTTCATTATCATAGTTCTTTAAATTTTTACATTTATCTTTCATTTCGCTAATCGATGTAAATAAAATATGTTCTAGAACGCCTTGTTTTGAACAATTTGAGAGAAGTCAGCTTTAAGTTTTTATTTTTAAAAAAAAATGCTAAAATAGAATGAATATTTTGTTTATGAAAGAACCTTAAGTAAATTAAAAAAATGAGTCTTTTATAAAATTTAAAGATGTATGATTTAATTATAAAATGTTTGGTCTTTTCCTTTATGTTACTCAGCACTGGTACACTTTTTAAACCACATATTTCTAATTTGCATTAAAACGATTTATACATTCAGAGTCTTGTCTAAAAATATTCTTAAAGAGTATATCTAGTTTTAATGTGTAATTAAAATGAGTACAATCAAGTAGCATTTAGTTATACTAATGCATTTTAAACAAGAACAATTATATACATATTATTTTTAAATTAAAAATATATAATGGTAGTTGGATAGCGTACATATTTTCTAAAGATGAGTAAAAATGCCATTGAGAAGAATAATAGAGACTTCTGAATATTAATTCGACTTGAACTCTATGCCATGTGGTATGAAATTTTTTACATACACTATGTGTAATTTTATTTGCAGATGAGGTGATAATATTTTGATTGGAACCTACTTGGGGAAGCTTATTTACATCACTCCTTGCATTCAAAACTAATCATAACAAAATTTAAATAATGAAAGCAAATTTCATTAACTTGTTGAATTTTTGTTCAGTGCTAAATGAAAGTAATTAAGTTGAATTAGGGGAGGGTAATATTAAGAGAAGTAAGGCATGAATAAACATCAATAATATTACTATTGTTTGTGTATACATTGCCACAGTAACAGGAAATAGACCAATCTGTATTGTTCCTTAACAAAAGTAGGTATTAGATTTTGTGTGGTGGAAAATGTCCTTTTGAGTTAGCCTTGCCCATTTACCTACAGGTGTACGACTTCGTTACTTGGACAGCTATGAGGACGACACAGGAGAGTGGATATCTCCCTCTATTTTTTCTCTTTGCATCATTAATATAAACATTATACCATGATCTAATTTCACCTTTCTGTGTATAATTAATTACCTTTTTAGAGCTATTTGAAACTAAAAAATTTCTATGTACTTAAACAGAATAAAGAAAAGATGAAATCCATTTTCCAAGAAAAAGGACACTAAAGGATATAGGTGAATGTGAAATTACTGAAAATAATTTATTTGTTGAAAATGTTTAATTATCTTTATATGCCCGACAAATTCTCTAAAGCCACCAATACCTTCAAAATTTTTAACCGAGGTCAGTTAATGAAGTCGACACTAAAGTTGGCTTCCTACTCTTTGCGCTAACGTGATAAATTTAATGTACGTAATCTCCTGCTACGTTAATAGTTTGAAATTACGAAACTTGAACCCACTATCCCTCAATTACGATATCAACTATTGATCTCTCTCCAAGAGAAAAGGACAGAAGAGGGCATTGCAGGAGGATTTTAATGCTACTCCATGAAGAAAACATCCAAGTTGTGTGAAATTTTCAAGGTGCGTATATGCGGTAGGATATGCAAACAATTCGTATTTCAACAGAAACGTATATCAAGAGGAGCTTCTGTAGTGCCACAAACAAGCACTATATAAAGGAAGAACAAAATGCTCTTTTGAAGTATTGGAATGCTTTTTCGTGCAATTTTTTTTGCAGGAGCATCTTCAGTGTATTTCAAAAGAAAATGCAAGCATCGTTCGAGTACTTTTATGAGTTCAACCAAAAAAGAATTGTTACCTCTACAGAATAAGGACTACTTTTACGGAGTGTTCATATTCGTAAGTAACCAAGCTACAGGATGTGGATTTGCAATATGTAAGTATAGAGGAGGGAACGACTGACCGACCGTACCAATTACACCAGCCTCGTAACATTACCATACAAGCTGACAGGTATATTTTTTGCATGGCAGTGATGGATCGCTGTGCCAGACCAGGAGCCCTATATACCGACAAATACGGTCTGTTGAGCAATAATCAGCGTCTCTGGGAACTATTAAATGCCGTTTGCAGCTCAGTGGAATGGCAACAAGGCATCTATTGCTACGATTACTTTATCTCAGAAATATACACTGTACTATACAATATTGATTGAGGGGCTGGCATGGTCAACCGAATGACATATTGACATTTACAAATGAATTACGCTTGATCATGTAGAGAGCTTACTTAACCCTTAACTTCGCACTGCTGCATTTCTATAACATGTGATTTATTTTAATTTTACAGACACAATATTTTTTTAATTACCTACAAATCACTTATCTAAGAAAAAAAAAATTACTGCAAAGAAATACACGCTAATTTTGTCACTAAATGGAAGTACATTTTTGCCAGATATCACAACAATTATAAAAATCTCTGATGCCTCAAGAACTGCGTTTTTGCTATAAAAAGAATCCATTATATTTTATGCTTCCTCTTGTTTATTGACGAAATAAATTACCAGGTAAGAAATTTAAACATTTTATGATGAATAATATAAAATCCTCATATAAAAAAAAGTTTTGTAATTTATAACACTACTGCGCAATGTTGCATTTCTGCAACAAGCAAAATTGACTGAAATTCAATTTAAAAAGCAGCTTAATTTTTTATGTATATATTTTTCCCTTTTATTATTACTTGAGAACTAGCTGACATAATTTTTTCATAGAAATTTAAAAAATTGGGAAGTTAAGGGTTAAACTACTGCATTATGCATCACTATGCTGGTCTTGCACGGGGCGTTATGATTTCAGAGATGATGTTGATTCTTCTTTCACACCTCCCAGTACGCATTAATGATACAATGACAAGTCAGCGCTATATCTCTGAGGGTTTGGAGCCAGCTGTCCTCCCATACCCTTAGAGCAGGGGTGGGCAGACTTTTGTAGGATACGGACTACTTCTAATTTTTTCAAGGTGTTGCCGTCCACCTAGTGGCGTAGGTGTAGTGAGCTAAGAGAAAGTATACAAGACAGTTGGACCTCCATTTTAAGAACCTTTGTTTTACGAATTTCTCTATTTAATGAACTTTTTCCTGGAAACAAGAGCATTTTACGATTTTTGTCATAAAATAACCTCCAAATAGCGAAGTGCGTTTTCTATTCAGCGAAATTTTCTCTTATAATTCGATTTTTTTTCCTCCGTATTTTTTAAAATGCCGTATTTACTCGAATATAAGCCGCATTTTTTCCCCAATGTTAATGCAAATGGAAATTGGACGCGAAGGGAAAAAAAAATTCTTGGATACGGAACATAGAGCAATTACAGCTTCATGCATGTATTTAAAAGTTTATAATACTGATAAAATAATTAGTCACTTCTTATTAGTTTTCCTTTTAAATTTGTTATAATTTCGTAAAATTGCATATCGATAAACCATTTTAGACTATTTTTCAATTTTCACAAAATCTTGTTGAGAATTTGGTGTACTACTTAGAATCGATGGCGGCTTAGATTCGAATAAATACGATTTTTCTAGACCTTCGCATAATGGAATGATTATTAGGTCTTAGTGACGGCGGTCACCTCAAAATATCTTGGCGGTCCACCAGTCGATCGAGATAGACTTAATGCCCACCCCGGCCTTAGAGCTTGCGTGAGGCTACATTTCAAAAGGACAATGTGTAACCAGACGAATCACACAACGTTATAGACCAGTAATCGGCAATCTTGTAGCTGCGGTGTGTCAAACCAATCTATCAATATGATTCAACGTGCCGCACAGTAGGAAATATTTGAAACAATTCGATTAGTGCGACAACGCATGCAAATTTAGGGAATAATTGTCAAGAGTACAGATGTTTTGTGAGTTTTATAATATACTAATTATACATTATTTAAAGATATTTATTAACATTCGAATATATGTCCTTTATATATTTGCCATCTGTAAACGATTTACCTTTGGCAGCTACACAATGAGCTATTGCGAAACGACATTCGGTCGCTTTAGATTTGGTTCCAATTATTTGAAAAAATATGTTTTTTATAACTTCACATTTCTTATCGACATTATTAAATGTGGACTGATGTTTAGTTTAAAAAGTCTTTTACTACATAAAAGACTACTCTATAAGTGCTACATAAAATGCATACAGCACAATCTTTTTGCTGTATTACTCCATATTCATTCGTCCAAGAGTCTTGAAAACTGTGAACATTAAACTTTTTTTTTCAGTGTCCATCTGAGATAAATATGTTGGTATGAATCGTCACAATAATTAAAGAAATAAACAACAAGTTTTTACAATAAAACTAGGGACGTGTCATTAAATTAAAAGCAACCTGCAGTGCTCAACGTGCATCAAAGTAAATTCTACTTTCGACTGAAATCATACTCGATACTTAGGTATTGAAGTTACGAGCCAAACGTAAGAAGAGTAAATGCTTGAGGCGCAGAAAGGAAAGACAATGCAATTTAACTTTATGTGATAACTTTGTAGAGTGGTGCAGAGTATCACTAAGAATTATACTACGTACCACATCACCGACGCATGTTCTAGAGCCTCACCCACCAGATTGCATTAATTCCTTCGCTGCCTGTTTTCCCGATTTATTCCCTTTCGAATACTTCTAGTTGATTATTGGAGAAGGATTGACTCATCATACATCATCCTTTTCTGCAAACGATCAACCTTGGTAATGTGGGCTGGTAATACGAACTGACGCACTCCAACGAGACATCCAAAACTTTAATGCTGATGCATGCAGCAGCGGTTATTATTAGTCTTGGCGACAACACCTAATACTGATTTCATTGTCTTCCTGTCCTCCAGAAGGCTGTATTTTCAATCATTTCACCTTTGTACTGTGTGTTATCTCTCTAATAAATTTGGCTTTGGTATTTCTTATCCTTCTTGATGTTGTATTTTCGACGCCAAAACAGAGTACTTTAAATTCAGTATAAGTGCAATGTTATTCATTTGAATTTAGAGTAGATTCTAGAAATAATAAAGACAGGTTTTTTTTTACTTCAGAGGTTGATCCCTTTGTTAAATATTAAATAATAAAAATATTTTTTGATATATTAAAGCTAAGTTTAAAATTAAGAAGAGATATTCAGTTTCTTAGAAAATAATTTTAAAAAATTGTTTTTAAAAATTTGCTTAAATTATTTTC